>JAUTBT010047981.1:0-16266 GCA_032361225.1 Lepetodrilus schrolli | reverse complement strand
TCGAAAATAACAATCCTCGAAACCACTTTAGTCCCGTAACCTCGATATTTGCCTACCTCGAAAATTTCCGGTTATACGGTACTATGTTTTATGTATTCATCTAAGCATTAATTGAAATGACATACTATGTTTTATGTATTCATCTAAGCATTAATTGCAGGTTATGATGTGGGCTGTGTCAGTGAGAAGAGGTCGCGAAGGTCAGAGGCCAAACAACGACAGGTGGAGAAGGGCATCGCAGCTCTCTCCTCAATACGTGTGTCAATGTATCGTTGGAATGAGATCCTAGGGCAGAGACCTGCAACCAGCCCCGATGTTAGAAGGTGACTTTTACAATAATTTGGTCAGTAAATTCATAAGGATTAAATTTACATTGCAGAGAATTGAAAATATTACTCGGAGATTTTAATATTTTTGCATTAATAATGACAAATAAATGAATGAGACATGTAGTAATGTGTGAAAAGTCATTGATACATTTCAATTGAGACTTTTAACAACCATAGGTTATTGTTTTTATGCCAGTTGATATATCCATATGTTGATGTCTTCACACACTGTCCACACTCTCTCTTCTCCCTGGCAGTGCTATGTACATCCTGTGTCTCCCAACCACCACTATTGACAAGATCATTACAGCATTCCCCAAAGAGCTGGGTTATCTCAAGGACAACAAGGAGGTCCAGGAGAAGCTGAAGATTGAAGGTAAGGAAGTCTTCAAGGAGATGTTAGGGACAGGCCATTACTGTCGGTAACAGTGCCATAACTAGAATGAATGAATTGGTGCTTTACATTACAATGGGAATATTTCACCCATACTTGACGAACCAGAACCAGAACAGCATTATGTTTCCCTGGCACCTGTATCTTCCAAATGATGGCAAGCCAGTGTGGGATTCAGACCCATTTAATCTGTTTTTACACTGCACCTATAGACTCGTAAGGTCAAAAATATCACCATTGCACAAGATCCCATTTGAAAAATGACAATGTTTTCTGAAATCTTCTAGCTCTGCATTACCCAATCATCCTGACCAATTGGTGTGAATTATATTAGTATGGATTTGTGATCTATCAATGATTTCTTATCATATACTGTAAAACACTTATATTTCGCATGGACTTATGTTTCGCGCTTTCCGCGCAAAGACAATTTGCGAAAGATTATAGTCCACGCGAAATCTGAAGTCCTAAGTTTACTATTGAAGTGGACATATTGCTGTAAGAAGTCAATTATTTAATTAAACAAAGTTATTCAAAATTAATTAAGAGTATAAATATATATTAGTATTAGTCTACGTTTCGAGCGGCAATCAACTCCCGCAACTTCCCGTGAATATGCCAATTTTAGCATTTGTGCGAAATTTGCGTCCACAAAATATAAGTGTTTTACAGTATATTGTATGTGAATGAAATGCGTGTTTGTGACTGATGTCGAGTTCTCCTGGCTGCAGCTATCTATAAGCACGAGATGAGAACCCAGTTGAGGGAGATTGAGGAGGTCCAGAGAGATGAACAACTTGGCCTACCATTGGACCTCGACTACCACAGGTCAGTTACCTCACTTATCTCATTATCTTGCAATCAACCATCCATTTGTAGAAAACACAAAGAAGTTGTGATATTACCACATGAACATAATTCATTTTTCTGCAAAATTATGTTTTGTTGATCATTCAGCTCTATTATTCCTACGTTTGTTTTTGTTTACATTGGATGTTGTTATCGGTATATAAAACGGATGTTGTTATCGGTATATAAAACATGTGTCACAGAGTTTTTTTTAGCACGTGACATCACCTTCACAGCACTCATGAAGCACATTTCAAAACAATAATCAACAGTCCTCATATCACGATTTTGTATATTTTCTATTCTTTCAGCTTGAACATTTCGACTGATGCTAGAACCAAATTATCCGATGCCAGGCCAGCTACTGTATGTGGGCAATATTTTACAATAGTATACAAAGCAATATGCTACCTCTGTATCTCTAGATATCTAACTTGTTTATATACGTCGATCTCCATTTATCCAACATCTATCTCCAGTTATCTAACATCTATCTCCATCTATCTCAGTTATCAAACATCTATCTCCGTCTATCTCCAGTTATCTAACATCTATCTCCATCTATCTCCAGTTATCTAACATCTATCTCCGTCTATCTCCAATTATCTAACATCTATTTCCGTCTATCTCCAGTTATCAAACATCTATCTCCGTCTATCTCCAGTTATCTAACATCTATCTCCGTCTATCTCCAGTTATCTAACTTCTATCTGTCTATCTCCAGTTATCTAACATCTATCTCCAGTTATCTAACATCTATCTCCGTCTATCTCCAGTTATCTAACATCTATCTGTGTCTATCTCCAGATTGCGGCCGCTACTCGTATTCCTGGAATCACACCGGCCGCCATCGTCCTTCTCCTCCGCCACGTCAAACTCAGGAACCGACATCAGTACAGACCCACCTCCAGTAGACTGGAGAAAGTGTAACTTGACAGTGTGTAGTAGACTCTGTGTGTGTGTGTGTGTGTGTGTGTGTGTGTGTGTGTGTGTGTGTGTGTAGTGTGTGTGTGTGTGTGTGTGTGTGTGGTGTGGTGTGGTGTGTGTGTGTGCATGCATGTGAGAGAGAGAGATAGAAAGTGACATGTGCGATAGACAGATTATAGTATAGATAGACAGAGTATGTAATAGACTGATGTGCCAAACTACCAGTGTAAAATATACCGGAAGGCTGTGATATGTATGCTGTAACATGATGTCTGTTTTCAGATTGTACTACACAGCATTGGACCCAATTATTGTTCTATTATTACATCTTGCATTGTTCAAAAGAGTTTAGTCTTGAAAACCAAGGGTAGTGGATTTTGGTTAGTTCTATGCCATGCCTTATATCTCTGCACCTGTGGTCCATGTTATTATGTTAACCATGCATGCCTATCGTGAAAAGTACATGGAATGGATCACGTTTTATCGAGGGTCCAAATCATTCCACACGCCAGGTTGATGTTGTTTCTCTCACATTGCATCTGATTACAACATTTTCGTCAGAGTTATTTATTACTAGCTTAACCCGTGAACTCAATATATAAGTTTACGGTGGCTGAATTGAGTTTTCTTCCAAGGTGTTGTCTAGATAGATATTTCCAGTCTGTCTAGTATGGAATGGCTTCCAACTCGCTATCTACAAACACACAGACTGGAGTAGTGACGTTAAGCAATGTGATGTGACGTCAAGTCCGTCACTACATGTGACTTAATTCAAGCTTATCGCAGTTGCCGTTTTAAGGCTGCCTGCTAACTTGGGCACCAAAAGATGACATAACAAACTTTCGACTCTTGCCAGGCGTCCATTTCAATCTTATGAATGGGGATTTTTCACGAGCATCATTCACGCTAGCAAATAATAACTACATAATTTATATCTGTAGATATTGTATCCTACAGTACATGTTGTATTCTTTGGAGAGAAAAAAATAATAATAACACAATTACTTCAATATTTCACAAGCATATGGTTACACACCAATTGACACACCAACATCACTATACGTTTTGATTGCGACGTCACACATTCACTCAATCAGGGGCAGATAATTTTACTTTGGCCTCTCATTGGGTGTACTCCATCTTGTCACTGTTCTACAGTGTGGTAATTTCAACGCCACACATCTGCAGTGAGAGGTAAATTAATTTTTATTACAGCATATGTTTCATTTAATTTTGAGTAAAAGCAATTACTTGCTGGTTGAAATGATTGGTGACCTAGGCTGATTTAAATTCCATGAAAGATAACAAACTATATATTTAAAGGCATACAATCACCGATTAAGTAAATGACTGGTACTAATAAAGTTACGTAGCTACAAATATTTAAAAAATAGGAAAATATTGAAATCCAGCTATTGTCCTCTCACTCACTGCCGCAGTCCAGAGGGTATGCATATGTCCGTTTGCGGCCACATGACCTGCGAGCTGGGGAGGGGGGGCACTGTGTAGGGCGTTCCACTGCCTGTGGCACCAACTTCCGGAATCTGGCGACGATGCATCAGCAATTGTCGTTTCATACACATTTTCTTCCTGCTATAGTCTCGAACCATTTCTGACACACAAGTTTATCTACCGGCAGTCTGGCTGACATGGTCTGGGAATCCAGGATAATACCCAGATATTCCAGCGCTGTACTGGGGCCCACAGTCTTGTGCTGCGCTAACAGAATACCCAATAACCCGAACACATGTAACAACGTCGTCATAGTAGGCACAGCATCTTGATTAGGGGGGTCAATCGTAAGGAAGTCGTCAAGTAGGTGAAGGATATTGTTAACCCTATAACGATTCTGAAAAATCCAGCGTTGGAAAAAATAGTATTTCCCGTCCCACAGAAAACCGAAATAAAAGGCCAAAAAGTGTCAATCGGAATTTGTTTAAAAGCATCTGTGATATCGACTTTACACATCTGTGCGCCCTGGCCTAGGTCGATGATAATATGTATGGCCTGATCGTTAGTCGCATAAGACATGGAGCATGTATCTTTGTTAATGAGATCATTTATGCTAGGAGTATCAGGCTGATCATGGGGCGCAGACAAGTTCAGTATCAACTTCTTCCCACAATATTTTCCTTCAGCAATTCTGAGGGAGCTAATTCTGTACACGGGGAAAGCCGGAGCGTCGTAGGGTCCTATAATGTATCACCATTCGTGTTCACGAGCGACCAGGGCATAGCGCTTAAATTGTTCGGGCATTCGATCGCGGTTGCGGGCAAGGTACTTAACAGCAGATGGAATCCCTGGCACAGATGGGGAAACAAATTCCTGGTCAGGGGGGAGGGTTCTCAGTATATCCGAATCGATAGGTGTACTGGCTGCAAAAACTGGATCACCCAAACGGTGCTTCTGATTCGTACACTCTCTTCCTATGACGGTTGTCCTAAAGGGGTGCAGAAAGGGGCATGACGACCGAAGGCAGCCTCCATCGTTGAAGTCATTGCAGACTTCCCTCCCGTTGAAACAAAGTCGTGTGCGTCCCTTCGAATCATGTTCAGAAGGTCGACGAGCAGGGTGGGTAGCTGCCCGGTATTCTGTCATAACCGAAGTAGGTCTGGCCTTGGGACAGAAGGCTGTCTTATGCATGATGCTGTGGCATGACTGGCACAACCTGGTCCGCAACCCTGAGGTACACTGAGAAAAGGGTCTGGCATATCCTACCGGATAGCGGTTCCCTCTCCGTCATAGGACACCACGAGCTGTGTGAACAACCGATGGTAGTCATAGTACGTGAAACCACCATACATGGTGGACATACGCAGCATCAGGGACCTATGTTTGTCCATCTGCTGGCTGAGGGCCGCATTCCCCGCCGCGTAGACCCGCTGGTACATGTCAAATGCCACCATGAGATTAGCGATGCTCAGAGGTTGCGCCAACTTGAGCCTATCCCTCAATGCCGTACCTGACTCGTCACATACAACGGAAACATCGTCATCATAAATTAGCAACTCCGGTAAATTGACGTATTTACCAGAGCGAATATTGGCTTTTAACACCTCGGGGATGGGGGGTAGCATGTCGGAGGGAACAGCAGCTGTTGAACGGGCAGGGTGGAACTGTAGAGCGTCCTGACAGGCGGGCATCAGGGTCGTCTGCTGAAAGAGGGCAGCCTGCTCTGAGAAGTACTCCATGACCTGTCTGTGGACGAGTTCCAGAATAGTAGCAGTGGAAGCATCCCAGGGGCCCTGCGACGGTTCCTCCATGGGACGATCCGCGAGGGTCAGCATGGCGGCATTGAAGGGAGATGACTGCGTGGTTGGGGTGGCGCGAGGCAGCAGCATGTAAGTTGATGGGCAGTGGAGATGGGGTAGCAGTGATGGTGCTGGACGGACGTCTGAAATGGCTAGGCCTGGAAATCGTGTCCGGAGAGGCTGGAACTGGACAGTTCTCCTGATAGATCCGCAAAAGGAGTTTCCGGGACCACGACGAAGGAGCCTTAATCCACAAGGTGGACAACCTGTCCCGTAACACCTCCACAGTCATCGACGAGCACACCGAAACGGCCGATCCGCCATCTTGTCAAAGAGCACTGGCATCAGAAGAGGCAGCACGGCATTGTGAAGTCCTACCTTGAACCTTTCGCCTGGCGAGAGACATTGCAGCCTAGCGTGCTGACATACACGATAACGAACGAATGTGTGTGGACATAGGAAACAACGCGTACAACACCAGAACTGACGGAAAACTTAAAAGCGAGTCTGCGTGTCTGTGTACTGTCTTATCGCTGCCGGAAATATACACTGCTAATAAGACAAAGGTTTGTCAACTGCTCAAGCGCAGTGATGGGGTATGGGTAAATTGACAGTGTGCAATACATAAATGGTGCTTAGCAATACATGACCATACAATACTATCATATATATGCCATGTGGCAAAGGTTTTTGCACTGGAAGCGTTTTTGCAACATTAAACGAAAATACACCAAAACGAACCAGGACCATGAAAATGATACAACATTTATTGATGAAAAATCCCACGTGAATATTTACATAATGAATGAAAGTATACTTGCTAAATTTAGATAGATAGCAAGGCACCAATGACACGCAACCTTACTATCTAGGGCCTAAACACTACAATTTAAAAGCACAGAGGGTAAGCCGAGGACCCACTATCCCCCTGTACAGACATGCCAAAATACATTCTCGAAATTTAGAAGAGCAGAGGCACACACAACCTCTGCCTATGGTGGTCAAAAAGTCTGATCCCAACAAATAGCAGTTATCCGCACATGTTAGTTTCCGACCACGTGGCAAAGTTGCGTGGGGGAGATAAGCTCTAAAGACTGAAACTACGCATTTTCCTGAACACGTCTTCAGAACATGCCATCCTAATAATATTCATTAACAAAGTGTAATACATAAATGGTTCTTAAGAAAAATAATGACCATATAATAATATATATATGTAAATCCTAATAATATTATTATACATGATAACGTTTCTATTGTCTGCCCAAATCACAATTATAAATTCATAATTTTACCATGAAACATGAAACCATGCCTTTAAAGCACTCCATTTCAGTGCATGAAGTAAATAGTGATACCAAGCGATATGTTGGATTAATCTAACACATAACATTAAGAACGCAATATTAATTCATATTGAATATCTTTTGGTGTTGCAGTTTGACTACTACATGCTAGTAAATAGAAAATAACAAATATAAGGGATAATACCATACTGGACTACTCTAAATGTCAAACATTCTGCCAATGCAATACGAGTAAACTGGTGATACACAACACATACTGTATATCTGATATTTTACCCAACACATACTGTATATCTGACATTTTACCCAAGTCTAGTAACATGATCCCAGAAATATTCACGATATTTAGAAGCATCCATTACTATTTCCAACCAGCCACATATGCAATTACATGTTGGACTGCCCACTGCATGTACATTTCTTACAGCATAACCCACTTCAATGGTTCTGGGTTGCATTTGTCTTCAACTTTCAGAGTACAACTATTCATATCCTATCGTTCAAGCGGGAGCATACTTCAACCAGGAGAAGTGTGGTTCAGTCCCCTGTACTCCCGAGAACACGAATACCGATGTTCGAGTCAAATGTATGATGTTTTGTCCCCTGTACGTTGCGCCCCAAGTCTTTTTGCCCCCAGTCATTCCGCACCCAACCCATGACCAATTTCGCAAACTTTCCTGTTGATTGCCTGCTCCCAGTTAAAGGCACATCACCTGGTCACCATCTCCGGGAAGACCTCTCGGACTGCCTTCCCGAAGACAGTCTCAAAATCGGCTCCTCTGGCAGGGCACGGTAAACTGCTCGTTGGACCTGAAACAGAAAGATTCAATATATACATGCGGACTAGAAAAAGTGAATATGAATACTGTTCAAAGACATCTTCAACAGATATGAAAAACATTTCCATGATGCTATTAGAACTGAATACATTTCTTGTCATTGTTTTTGACTTGCCTTCTTGTACTCGATTCGCCTTCTCCTAGACATCAGACAGAATACCAGCAGTGGTACTTGTTTCATGTCATTCCTGCTACGTGTGACGGCCTGAATGCTGCAAATTTGTATGAAGGGGCGTCGCACAACCTTGAAAGTTCCATCCACGTAACAGGTCTTGGCTCTTGCCAAAACTGCTAGCTGGTGGTCAGTGGCAAACAGGAGGTGGTGTTGCCCCTCAACAATGATGTCCTCCCTAAGAAGTTCAGATCCAACTGAAAACGAACATATTTGAATTCAGTTCGAAAATATCAAAGATAAAAAAAAAACATGGTATAGAAATCGCAACTGGGCTGTCATCGTACTTATGATTACTTCAGGTCACGTGATTAAAAGCGTGGTCGATCAAACACTTCCGATTCAAAGGAGACTTCCGGCAAAGGAAAACATGGCACAACATGAAACGCACTTACTTACTGGAAGATAAATTAAGTGGGGGCGAAGGTCCATAAAAAAAAAAACAGGTGGGGGCGCAAGTTACAGGGGGCAAAACATTTGGCACCAGTCTGAGTCATGGTGGCAATTGCCAATATTTCTGTTTCCGAACCCCAGACACCAACTTTTGCCATTTCTGTTTCATTGACATACTATCCAAAAGGTCTGGTTTCATTCTTACGAAACAAATCTTTGGTGTCCTCCATATATTTAAGTATGTAGTCTCGTACTAGAACATGGTAGACTTGCACCCAAAAGAGGCAATAGCTCCATGCTAAAAACAGACAGTTTCCGTCTCCTCGCATTTGAACAGATTCTCACGGCTTTGTGGACACGTCATTAGAACAAGCTTCAGTATCATTGTGATGGGTTTTTTTACTCAAACGGTGAACAGTGCCGAATTTTCATTTTCCATTTATGAGATGGAATTGTATTCTTTCTTGCAGTAAGTATGATCCTATGGTCTGCTTACTTGGATGTAGAGTCGCTCTTCATATTAATGTGGGGCAGGTGGTAGCGCAGTGGTATAATGTTGGACTTCGGAGCCAACGGTTCCAGGTTCAAACACCGCCCCGGGAGCCCGGCATCAATGTTCGCGAAAATTACCTTTCTGATGTGCTATGTATCTGCAATAACCATCTGTAATGAAAATACTCTTGGTAGTACTACTGTATTTAAACAAAATATGATTAACGATATCACAAATAATATCTCTATAGCAATATTTGATATTTAATTGATGTTGGTATATTTCTATCGGTGTACTTTCTTTTGATCATGAGTATAGTCGGCGACTCTACGTCTTCTGAGAAGCCTCCAGCTTCCTAGATGTTTACAGGAACCCCATACTCAATCTTCTTCAGCCGCATCTCTACCTTCTTCCAGTTTCCATGAGAAGTGTTGCCTTGTAGCTGGTCTTCTCTCTTCTGAAGAGCCCGGTGTCCCCTGGCATGCCACTGGCATCTTCCATCTTCTTGGGCTGCGTCTCCATCTTCTTCCAGCTTCCATCAGAAGTCTTATATCTTCCAACTTCTGCATAGCTCCGGCGAACTTCCATTTCCTTGATGCTGGTCTTCTGTCTTCTGGAGAACCCTTTGTGGCCTGGCAGGCTGCTGACATCTTCAATGTTCTTGGGCCATGTCTCCATCTTCCAGATCACCTTGTGTTTTGGCATTATTCCTCTTGTCAATACAGGCCATCACGTCATGTGCAAAGTCAATGACATCATGTAAGCATGCTGCTGTCTTTTTCTTTAACTACAGAGTTGTGTAGCAAAATGGGGAAAACAGTCTAAGACAAATAACAAAAATGGCGGATTCTCGATGTAAATACAGCGGAGATTCGGTACTAACTCGGCCTAATTATACATAACAGAAGGTATCTAGGTGAGTTACGTAATAGAAACGTCGATCGGAACCACTCCCAGTTATGATTCTCACATTATAAAAGACAGACAGTAATTCTACCAAAGTTAAAGTTATAACAAACGAATTGAGGCATAAACACATACTGCTAAAGATTAATTAGGCTGACCCTCACTTACTAATATTTTAATAATAATATATGGTAGGTAGCCACACCCCCTATTTCTTTACACTTCCTATCAGCTGACAACATACCTGAAAATCGTGAGAACAAGAGGGTGGCTGTCCATCACCTCTCCTAACAAATCGGCCTGCTGCCTCCCAATTTGCCTTCCTGCTCATCCTTTTACTGTTTACTACTCGGACATCTTATTTATTCTATTATAATTTGTCATCTGCTAGTAAAACAATCAAATGACCTATTACTTGATGTATACACACCTAGCATATACGGGTATGTAAAGTATATACAACTCCATTCAATAATATTAACATGTTAGAAGATACAATATAGAAAATGGTTACACTTTACAATATGCACAATATTTACACATGGCACATTTGCAGTTATCAGAAGGAAAAAAAACATTCCAAAAAGCTGTAGCCAGCTCTTTGTCGATGTCTCCAAGGTCATCTCCACTTTTCCCCTCAAACATAACATGCAAATGCTGACTACTCAACAATTTTTAATTTTTCTCTTATAGGTGTACACTCTCAGTCTTCTTTTCAGGATCCTTGCAATATCCACACTTGATGAACGCCTGAAATGTTGTTTTTGTGGTTTTCAAACATATTTGATTTGATGGTGGGAAAATAAGTTCGATTGACAATGGTGTTATTACCCAGTCTGCACTGTGTCAAATGTTATTACTCAGTCTGCACTGTGTCTAATGCTATTACCCAGTCTGCACTGTGTCTAATAGCACTGTGTCTAATGCTATTACCCAGTCTGCACTGTGTCAAATGTTATTACCCAGTCTGCACTGTGTCAAATGCTTTGCCTCTGCTGGTGAAGGGAAGAAGTCTGCAGTGCTCTTTGGAGGGGGATCACTGTTGCGTTCCATGTCACCCATTCCTACCTCTTTTTCTGGTTGCATCTGCAAGAGTTCTGGGCCCTGCTATACAAAGTAACCTTATGCATGGTAGGAACATAAGGCTACCATAGTACAACCTTAGCCTGTATGATGCCTATACAATTCAATGTAATCTTCAGCAACCTTATCTTTCTTAGCTAAGGTTCTTCACTGGCTGCACATTATTTGGATTTTAACATAAGAAACAATTGTTAGTGTACTAACCAGTCAGGGCGCAGCTGCTCAGAACAGTTGTAGCTACATCTTACAGTCAATTGTAGCTACAACTTGCAGTCAATTCTAGCTACATATTACAGTCAATTGTAGCTACAACTTGCAGTCAATTGTAGCTACAACTGTTCTGAGGAAGGGCGCCCTGGTCATATATATTTGTAAATGAATTAAACTTATTTGTAATGAAATGTGAAGGGGTTTTGCTCTCAACAAAATGAGAACTATGCATGTATTATTCACAAAACATGACTGCAGTAGACAGTGTAGTGTGTGTCAGTTGATATATGGCATGGCACAGGAATTAACCAAAATCCAATACTAACATAAGATGAACTTGTTACTCTTTGCAGTATTTAAGCAATTTAACTTAACTGCATCTCTGAGAAATGGCCATCATTATATGGCTACTTGTCATTGAATTGAAAGTTCTACAGAAACTTTGCATTGTGTCCAACTCATGTGTTTTTAATGATTTGTTGTATTTCTATGACAAAAGAATATGTGTATGTAATTATTTATCACTGAATAAACCATATAATGTAATTTTTGTAGTGTTTGATGTCATCAGGGGTAGAGCTTCAGATGGTGAATGTAAATCTTTTGTTGGATGGCTAAATCTTGTCAATACCTCCAGCTCCTGTTCTACTATACTAAATTACTATTAAATGAAATGCTGATCCAAGGGAGTGATATACAAATGATTTCCTTTCAGTCTGAGGTGTTATAGAATGATATGTCCAATCAAATGCACCCAAACATGTATTGTGTATAGCTCCATCTAGTAGTCGATATCATTCTTTGATTGTGACTTCCAGATTCAGTCTCAATTTAGGATTCTGATATATTGTAACTGTTAATAACAGGGGTTTTGATTTGGCTGCTTGATATTGTGTGGACAGTTCTTGTCCCTTGACCATTGCCATCAGATTGCAGAAGCATTATGGAAGACAGAGGTGCACCCAACATCAATACATATTACCTAACATTGAGCTGCCTACTCTGAGATCACTTTGCTCAAAGCTGTGTCTACTTTTATCTCTGTAATCTTGCTAATAACTGCATTGTTAAAATTCCGAAACATGATTTGCAATGTCATGAGTAGACACTATAACCAAATCAACATACGTTTCAACAATTTAACAAACAAAACAAACAAAAAGATAAATCATGTGCATTTACAGATTTCTCCATAAAGGAATTCGATAAACGTTAACCACATCAAAGGCCAATACATATGCATGCTACACTTTCGGATTTCTGTCTAATCGTCAGTTCCCAGCACTAGTCGGTGGTCTCTTATCCTTTTACATTGATCATGGTATAAATGTACTTTGTCTAATATACTGTAATAAACTTTAACATACAGGTATAGTTACAATTCTAAATTCCCATTATTATCGCTATGTACAACATGCCAAATGTATCCTTAATTCTGTCGTATCAACCAGTATGATTAAAATTAAATATTTAATTACCAGAAAAAATATTTGATTTTAAAATTAACAAATTGTGAAATGGCATTAACTAATTCAAGAACTAGCACTACCTGTGTATGTCAACATTTCAACATTTGTATTTAATATACCGGCTATAATTGAGTTACATCTATTTTACATATTATAATGTACACCATGCTATGGAACCGACGCCGAATTCCAAGGGATACTTTAATGTTTAGCAACGAATGAATGAACGAATACCTTGAATAAACTTCCTACAGCCTGGAATTGCCTACTACGTCAATATCAATGTCCTCAGACTTCGCAACCAAAGCATTTTGTCAGAATTCATACATAATACGTTACTCAAAAGTAGTTTTATTGTAGTAATCTGTTAGGTATGCAGAATACCACAAACGGTATGATAATGTAATATTAGGTATAATTATGGTTATGTTACATTACGTTTCACTGTAGCAATTATTGTAAACTGTCAGCTCTGTATAGATTAATCCAGTGTGCATGTACCGGTATATGCACCACAGCCAACGAAACTTTGGCTCAGCCTACCCATACTTGTATAGTAGGCCTACTAGTCTCTATTTTCACATATTTATGACTATGAAGATCTCTGCAGCTTTTTCTTTATATTCGTCCCATTGTAGAAATAGCCCATGTCAGTAGTGACTCTGCAGAATTGAATTGATAAAGCCTATCGTACAACCCCGCTAGCAATTACAGTACTGTTACTATATATACTAGCTGGTGTCCGCAGCCTCTATCGCTCACACTATGGATAAGAGACGGCTAGGAAGACACCACATTTGATGCAGTTCTGTTTCTGGATATATGAATAGCTAGACAGAGTCACAACATGAGGTAAGATATCTTAACTACAGTAGATATGGATCAAGATACTAGCAATGACATGTACAGTGTTAATAATGGCAAACAATATATTATATAAAATGCTTTCAAATAGCCTACACAAATACAATGTCTATACACTAAAGATATAACTCGATAATAATAAGAAGGAAAAAACTTGGAAGTATGTGTGTATGGTGTTAAGAATACAATGATCTATTATTTGCACTCGTATTGTACATTTGGCGATTCTACGACTTTCCAAGGAAAATGCCCATCTTGTGTATTTAACTTTATAGCTAAGATCCTTGTTGACGGGAAAGATCTAGTCTACTGCGAGACCACAAAAGCCTTTGACAAGGTTTGGCATAAAGGTTTGCTAAATTAGATAAAGCTTTCTCACTATCTAAGTTATTCTACATCGGTGTCCGTGGACGACTATATACACTTGGTTAAGCGAACACAACGGGTACTCGATCATTAACAGTGAATCGGTATGCGTCCCACAGGGCTCTGTACTGGGACCGCTACCATTTCGTTTGTAAATGATGTTATATTCTAGCAGGAATCAATTAGTAAATATATATTTTTACGGAAGGTGGGAAACGTATATTTCAAATACATAAATACATTTAGCACAGTTCCAAATACAACCTCTGCAGGAAGTCTCTTGAAATAATGTATAACATTTAATTCTACCCTATTTCCATTACTGTTGCAAAAACATATTCTCATAATTCCATAAGTCTTCAACTAAACGCAACATATTTCCATAATAATATGACATTGTTTTAAAATATTTCCGCTCAGCAAGCATTCTATATTCAAAAATAAAGACATGTTCAAGTCGGCTGTTCATGACTCCCGGATTACTTTACAAACAAATATTCTTCAAGAAATAAGTATCTAAAACTGTCCTATTATATATTAATATCTAAATTTATTTTTCAGCCAAGGACATGACATAATCCTGATGCAGGGAGCGCGAGGTCCGCGGGCTCCATGCCTTTCTCCCTTTGCAATGAAGCTGGAAACATTTCTCAGACTAGCGAATATCAGTTACAGGGTGAGGCTTCTACATTTCTATTACCGTTTAAAGAAAATTACATTATTTTTTAAATGAGTAAAATGCAAATTTGTCGAGTATGTACCACCAAGGAAAATGTCCATCTACATGTAGCTACTAGTGTCTGGTATGAGGAAGTCCAGGCATACTACTCATCTTCTCAATGAGACTACCCAGTAGGCCTATTTTAAAACTAGGATCTCGCAGGAAAATCAAGATTCAAAAGAAATTGCGCTCAACTGTTTTGACAAGGACAGTACTACACCAATAGGCATTGGTAATTCGCATGTTTATGTCGTGTTCTTGAATTTCAGAATGACCACTCTGGAAAGAATTCACCCAAAGGAAAGACGCCGTGGTTGAAGGTGAATGGACGGGCTATTTCTGACTCTCAGTTTTGTATCGACTTCCTGAAGTCAGAGCTGAAACTGGATGTGAACAGCCACTTGACCAAGGATGAACAGGCAATAGCACATGCCTTCCAGAAGATGGCCGATGAAAATCTCTACTGGTTAGTTCAACATCGCAACTCATTTACTGATTGTGTAGCCTACTATTAGGATATTACTACTACTGCCATCACTACTACCACTACTATTACTAACATAATAATAGTAATTATGACGATTATGATTATTATTCGTAGTAGTATTATTAGTATTATTAATAATAACAACAATATTATGATGTGTACATTTATTCTTCTGCAATACAAATCATATTCGCCTGACGTTCATTTATGATGATACTGTATAGTTGATATATTCATGAACAGATCATTCTTTGTCTCGTGTATATCCAGGTGTCTAGTTATCAGTCGACTTAATGATCTGGAATATCTTCACAAAGTATTCAAGATCCCCAAAATACTGCTGATGCTGGGTACCCGGAAGTTCAAGACACAGACTAAGGCCCAGGGTATGGGCAGACACTCTCTGTCCGAGATGGAAGCAATCATGGAGAAGGATATGAAGGCAATCTCGGACTTCCTTGGTATGCGCAGCTAAGGTCCATAGAGATGTCATTGGGAAGGCAATCTCGGAATCGCTTGGAATGCGCAGCTAAGGTCCATAGAGATATCATTGAGAAGGCAATCTCAGAATCGCTTGGTATGCGCAGCTAAGGTCAATAGAGATATCATTGAGAAGGCAATCTCAGACTACCAGCATTATGCAGTTTTCGGCTGTCTTCAGATATACTTGTAGGCAATATCTGTGTACCAGGTCGAATAGGCCATGAAATAACTTATCAGTGAAAGTCTTCAGATACAAAAGTCAAAGTGTAACCGGGTCTAAGGTATTTTAACTCAGTGGAAACTGAGAACTCGGATGGGCAAAGTGTACCTTCATGATGTGCAGTGCTTAATGTTTGCAAATGTGTAAAGCTATGTGTCTTCCAAATGGAAAGATGTTGAGTAAGTATAATTAAAGGTTACTGTTTATTTATAATACGTTATACATTTCCCCATATATAGTTGTAAGTATATTTGCGATATCTACGTATAGCATGAGTGTTTACATATCGTGTTGTAGGAAGCAAGAAATTCCTGATGGGTGACAAGGCCTGTGAAGCTGACTGTGCATTGTTCGGACAATTGAGTCAGTTTTGTTATCAGATCCCAGACTGTACAGGAGAACACCTGATACATGGTAGGTATACATGTGTGTGTGTGTGTGTGTGTGTGTGTGTGTGTGTGTGCGCGCGCGCGCGTGTGTGTGTGTCTGTGTGTGTGTGTTCA
>JAUTBT010047970.1:0-16270 GCA_032361225.1 Lepetodrilus schrolli | reverse complement strand
ATGTCTGTAGAGTGGCAATGCAGTTATCATCCTTGGTCTTGTCAGTACCAGCCGGTGCTCGCAGGTTTACTGCAACACTCAGCCCTACGGATATTGCCGGTTTCCTCCTGCCCTAAACTGACAAGCCGTGATATAAGTGAAAGAATCTTGAAACCGGCTCTAAACCCCAATTTAAAAACAACAATATAGTCATTGTTTATTCTACTAGTCACCTTTTATTCTGATAATCACTTATTTGTTTTATTTTATTATTCTACCCATTTTTTATTCTACTAAAAGTCACTTTATTTAGGATCCTAAATGTGTTACAATGATGTATATAGAAATGACCATTGGTTTCTCATACACACCTATTTTTAATGAAAGACATCGAAATTGTGAAGATCATAACCCAAACCATAATGAGTAACCTTCTACCTCCTACTGCAATCCAGAAATGCTACTAAAATAATGACTTATTTAACCATGTCCTTATTTACTTGTAATCACTGCTCTTTGAGGAATATATATTATTTCACCTAGTAGGGAGATAACATATCTTTAAAATAATATGAAAATATTAAAAACCAGTAGGACATGCGTAAAACGTAGATTTTTGCCCAATATACTTGTGTAGACAATTCAAATGTACATATTTTAAAGTAAATACGTTTGCCCATGAAATATGTCAACAAACCGTGATTGTATGCCGTTTCTCTAACAGGTAGATGGTTAAAAGAAACATGAGCTGTATTTTCTTTCCCTGTGAGCTGGTTACGAATACTATGCAATTATGATACGGTTTCCTGTTTGCATTGCAGGGGACGTTAGAAGAATGGAGGGTCGTGTTCCTCATCATTGCCGGTGTGTACGTTATAGGCGTAGCGGCATTTGTCTTCTTGGGCAGTGCCGAAATCCAGCCATGGGCTATGCCGCAGGAAGAAACAGGAAGTGACGTCACGTCCGATCCTGAAGCGGATGTGAAACACACGTCGGATTCTATAGTTGATTGTTCGATTGGGCAGAAATTGGGAAATGGAGAAAATAATAGGGCTTCAGTAGACAATGAGAATCAATTAAACATAACAAAAGGGTTGGAAACCATTCTGGAAGGTAGTGCTACCGGTACCCAGATTCTTGATGTTACCAAATTATAGCCTAACCGTTTCAGCAGGTTACTCGATGCTACCGGAGTTGAACGTTTCCACCTGCCATTTAACTTAAAAGTCGTGAGATGGGTAAAATAATTTTGAAAGCGGCTATAAATCCCAATATAGATCGTAAACAATTTCACAAATAAGTATCTCTGAAATGTTGAATTTTCATTTAGACAGAAAGGAATAGAAACAAATATCATTTCAGTCCAGTTCTTGCTGTCATAACAACAAGTTAGAAACTCTTAATAGAAACTCATTGTTACATCCATGACTGATATATGATAGATATACCGTATGTACTATTTTACATGGGTATCGTTAATCCCTTGGGTATTTATGAGGTTGATATATGGATGTAAGTATAGTGTGCGTGTGTATATGTGTGCGTGTGTGTGTGTGTGTGGGTGTGGGTGTGTGTGTGTGTGTGTGTGTGTGTGTGTGGGTGTGTGTGTGTGTGTGTGCAGTGTTGTGCCTAACAGGTTACGCGAGTGTTTCCACGAGTATCTAGCATATTACATGTATTTTATCTTGTTTATTCCTCTGCCGCAGGGATGAACAAACGAACATGTACATGTCCGTATATTAACTATGTGTGTTCAATAATACTAAACTGTCTATACTATCCCATGTTTGGCATTTATCATATTTATGCGAAAATAAATTAATTGGTTTTAATTTGTACTCTCTTCTTTTATTCCGAGTAGTGTCCTCATAATAAGAGTATACCGTCTACAATCATTGAACCACGAGTATACATGCACATATCCACAGTGCTTTCCAGTATTTAATACGTATCCATGGAGTAAAATTCAAGGAGCTACTGACCACGGTAAAAAAAATTGAGTACAACCATCTCCGTGAATGGATCGACCGAACGACTTCCGCAGATTATCCGCTCGGGCCTGTGAAAAGTTTACATTATGATGGAAATGGGCGAGAGGTGATACGGAAATCGGTGAAGATGTCTCGAGATATGTTGTCAATGTAAACACCTTCAGTGTCGTATATTGAATTATTAAACCATCCTAGTGAAATCCGAACATAAATGTTGTAGAATTATATTTCTTATATTTCAAATTATAATTAATTTGCCTGGTAGGAGTAGAATTTGTTACGATTGCAGGGAAGAGTCGATAATAGAGGAGTAGCGCAGCTAAGGAGCGGAACCAGATATAAATAATCGAGATTGATAAGGAAATATCTACAGAGATTTGCACATTTATTTCTATGAGATAAACAAGAATAGATAAAAACAAGTATATAATAAAATAATCACACGGTAAAAGAACGAAACGTACACATAGAACATTATAAAGCTTTTTATAAAGTATTGGTTTTCTTAATAACAATAGAACATTATAAAGCTTTTAGTATTGGTTTTCTTAATAACAATTTGATGGAAAATATCATAGGCTGTATTAGATTCACGACACTACGGGTGCGAGTGCTATATCATGGAGTATTTGAATCGAACGGCAGAAGTAAACATCGAGTGAAGCAATATATGAAAAATTCAAATTAATAATTAAATTAACCCACTTCTTCGACTAAACTGCTTTCCCATCCAGAATATAATGCCAACATGTTAAAAAAAGACGAATATTTATAACATTTTGTAATTCATCCGTGCATGATATTTAATATTGTGAGTACAGTGATGAAGTAGTAATATATGTAGTACATAAAAGCCCAATATTACAATCAAAATACATAAATGAATGAAAAATGTTATTCCCATTTCTAATATGCAAGCTGGAGGAACTTAAATAGTAAATCCAACTGGCAAAGTCAGTTTACGAAATATCAATTGTTATTTGTTAATATCTCACATATATTAATATGGTAAGCCTACGGACATTTTACCCCGACATGTGATCGTTTGGGTACCATAGTTACCAACTTAGGCACTATTTGAGAATTGCATTATTAAATGTATAACCTAGAATGTTATCCCTATATGGTCCTGTATTAAAATTTTCAATCCAAGAAAGGTTTTTGTAATAAATTTACTAAAGCAATACTCTGAGGACCACAGTGTATTCTTTTCTCTCAGTAAAATATGGCGCGTAAAATCTAAATATTAAGGGTGACAAAAGTTATTAATTTAGCACAGTAAATGTAGTTTGACATCGTTCTCATGGTACCCACTATCACACTGGTTCTTGTGCGGGTGCATATTCCACTCATTTTCACGGCATCGTATAAGGTCCACTGAGTTATTGTGAGGTTCACAACCAGACGAATTTGGTCGGTCGCGAAATCTGTCAGCTGATAAACAGTCATGTCAAAGCAACTGGAAATGTTGACTGTTTTACTATATTACATAATATAATATTGATGACGAATATATACTCTCCCCAAAAAGAAACGCATAGGTGAAATGGTTGTTAAAATTATCAGTTATTTTGGCGGAGTAGGCTGAAGTAGTATTTAGTTTCTCAAATGTTAATGTGTTTTTTTAATTTACGAATGGACTCCAGCGACCAAACACACAATTTGATGACGTCATCGGTATGTAATACCAACAGAAACCTCTGGTAAAGTACCTGGTATACGAAGAGTGTCTGCGCAATTGTGCAACTTTGAATGAGCTTGATTGGCGACTGCGACAACGTCAACCGCGACCTCAAACGCTTCAGAAACTTCGGCAGACATTGCAGGGTGAATGAGCAAGAGCGCGTTATTGTTTTACGCCACAGGAGGAATGTTTCACCCATACGCGACGATAATACCACAGACTTGAATACAGAGACATCCAGATATTGACTTCAACCCCACCTTGTGGAGAAATGTTATCATTTATGTGACTTTTTCCCCACATATGGCAGTCACCATGTGTTTCTTTTTTTGTAGAGTATATATATATACTTCTGAAAAAAATAAACGCATTGACGATTTCATGAGACTTAACCATCAATTACTTAAACAAATAGATATTGACTTCAACCCCACCTTGTGGAGAAATGTTATCATTTATGTGACTTTTTTTCCACATCGGACATATGGCAGTCACCATGTGATGTTTGGGCTTTGTACATCTCATATTCGGCGTATAAAATGATCTTAAAATACAGAAGTCATAAGCGAAAATACATCAACTTTGAGTTTCATTTTTTTGTAGAATATATATATATATATATATACTCCTGTAACAAATAAACGCATTGACGAGTTCATGAGACTTTAACCACCAATTACTTAAACAAATAGAATCCCGTGAGATCATACAAACATTTATTTATTTAATTTTTTTTTAATTGGGGTTTTCAGTCGCTTTCAAGATTCTTTCACTTATATCACGACTTGTCAGTTTAGGGCAGAAGGAAACCCGCAACATCCGTAGTGCTGAATATTGCAGTAAACCTGTGAGCATCGGCTGGTACTGACAAACCAAGGATGATAACTGCATTGCCACGGTACAGACAGTGCATCCTATCTTTATGACGTCAGAAATGTAAATTTCACGAACTTCGATGTTGGGCTCCCAGGACGGGAGTAGAACCTGAGGCATTTTGCTCTGAAGTCCAACATTCTATCATTGCGCTACCACCTGCTTCCAAAGAACATTTAGTAGCCCATGGAACTATTGGAAATTTTCATAATTTCGTATTTTGCATGGACCTTTGTTTCATACCATCCCATATATTTCTTTAATAATCCAACATTTCTGTAATAAGAAATAAATTGATTTCTATGTTCCGTGGGAATCCCACAATAACCCATGTCTTACCAGGGTTATCCAACATGTAGTCATAATCTGCCCTTTGTTCTTCATCTTTCAGGATCTAAAAAATTAAATAAATAAAATAATGAAACAATTAATAACTAATCAGTTAATGCCTATCACATGTTAAATTTTGATTGACTAAATTAGTGTCACGGCAGGAATATTTTACCCATATGTGACGACAATGTTAAACTAAGGTGACAAATTCCATCCAAACTGGAACATCTCCAAATACTGAGCAAATCAATCTGTATGTTAAAGAAAATGAAACATAATGAATTAATAGATAAATTCATCTTTTATTTTATAGTTCTGGAAGATTGTTACAACATACTGTGTGATAAATATAATCTCACCCTCATGCTATTAAATATACCATATTTAATACCAATTCTCATTTTGAATTGTTTCAACAAACCTCGTAGGCATTTGCTATCTTCTGGAACATCTCAGAGGCTTTCTCTTTTGCTTCCTGATAAAAAAAAACATAAAAAAACATTTATTGATATAATCATAGAAATCATTGTAACCAACATGATGAATAATGAACAAAATACTGAACATCATATTTGATAATTTGTAGTATAATAATTATGCTGGTATATGTTCGCATATTTGCCCTTGACATACTTTTAGATACAGATACATGTACAACTGCAGAAACGATGATAACTAATTCTTCATCACTTGTAACCTAACGGTTATTAATCAGATATTTAAAAACCAATATTCAGCTGTAACAAAAAGGTATTTTATTTTATTTTAATGTCTGTAGCTCACTTTTCCTCTGTGCATATCAGGATGCCACTGGCGAGCCATCTTCCGGTAGGCTTTAACGACTTCATTCTGAAAATAAGAAGTATACTGCCATTCATGACTGTAAACATGGTAAAAAAACATTGTTTCACATATATTATATACAGAAATATGAACACTTGAGAGAGAATGAATAAACTTGTGCCTAACATTGCAGCAGAAACTGTACCTATGCGACAACTCAAAATTATCACATTTTAAGTTGTATAAGTTCAAGAACAACAACATAATTGATATAAAATGTAAAATGAGAATGAATCCATGGACCGGTTGTCCATAGTAATAATGGCATACTTTATATATCAATAATTTAAAATAATGATCATAATTATAATCAAATGATTGGTCTGTGATCACCATACCTTCTGGGAATCTCTTGTCACATCAAGAACTGAAATTAGAAATGATTGTTTTATTAGAACATTTCATCATCACTTCACAAGTACAGAGCTGTCTGACAAGTTGGTTACATTTGAATTAGGATCATGTGCAGCTTCTAAATCAGTGAAAATAAAGATATTATACTACTCAGTCTACTGTTATGTGTCTGGTCTGAAGAAATCTGCAATCTGTTAATGAGATCTTTTTGTAATTGAAACTAAATGTATTACCATAGATTCCCGCAGTGACATTAATTAGTGAAAACATATAAAAATAACATAGACTGTATTTATTCTGGCTTATAATGAGGTGACCAGCTCAATTTGTTTTGCTTTCTTGAAAATGCCATACTAGATGTATCTGGTTTATGAGCCATAATTTTATGCACATTTTTGGCATTTGCATTTTATTGGCATTGTTTTGACACTGGACCACAGACTTGTCTGGTGTGAGCTTCAAATAAGCCTATTTTGTAATTTAATCTCTGAAGCTCAGCCTATTAAGTAGGCCATGTTTATGGCTGGGTAGTTTCATTGCTAGCAGCAACACTACCTGGCCACAAACATAGCCCAACTACTCAGTAGAGGACAATAATACAAAACCATAGCTGGGCAGTATCCTGTATACTTTATACGCTTATTGTATACATATAGCAAGCACACTACCTTGCCCTAAACATGTCAAGACGGTGCATTGATTTAGCAGAATGAATGAATGAATGAATTAGTGCTTTATGTCGCAGCGGGAATATTTCACCCATACGCGACGATTGAAAATGTAACCAGTACTTTGATATTTGAACCTAACATTAGTAGTAGAAAACACATATACGTAGCGAATCACTGCGATAGACTCAAAAGATTCACAAACTTGAACGTACACAACTTGTGTCACAAATTAGCCAAAGAGAAATCAGCCAGCTGTCACAAAGCACGAAAACCGAGACACCTCATCTGACATCATTACCGGCATATATTTCTAGCGGTTACATTTAAAGTGCAGGTGTAATCGGGTGGAAATACTTACGATCGTAGCAGTTGTCTCTTCCGCAGTAAAGTCCTTCAATAAAGCCGTCAACACCGGCGACACAGAGCAGGATAGCCACGGAAACCGTAAGCCCATTCATGTTGACAAAAATGTCACGTCGACAGGTGAGGGGCAGATAACCCTCGTGGCGTAACCTTTCGCACACCACTAAGGACAAGACACGTTGAAATCGCGATCTAATAATATTTTATGGGGGTGGGGTTTACTACTTTTACAGTCGCCTTCCCGCTTAGCTGATTTCGGCAGACTGGTCCCCCCCTGGGGACGCATGTGTCTCACAGCATGGAGCTGGAGAGCATTGTGGCGATCTAATAATCTCTTCATGGGTATTTATAATGATAAAAATATTTGGGGCAGAGAAAGGGAGGCAACTGCCAACCATTATTATTATTATTATTTTAATACAGATCATTCCAACTGGTGAGACAATGTAGAAAATGCACATTCATAGTAAATGATATTCGTTTCATATTGAGAAGTGAATATATGTGTAGATCAATATATCTAGAACCACCATGCACTAGCTATCGCTTTCCCATCAGTACTAGGCACATACACTGCTCTTTATGGCATATCTGTTTGCCTCTAGCATGGAGGTGAATAATGTTTCTGGCTCATCATGCAACCTACACGCAGCTGCAACGAAATGCCTATTGCCATGGCCGACAGTACTCAGAACCGTCAGAAAATAGTATTGTTGCCACAAGGGTAATCTAATATATATATACCGTAACTCAACCTAGGTATCGCAATAAAAAAAATAAAAATAAAAACAATGGTAGATTAATACTTAAATATAATTATTAATAGTAGCAAATAGCCCAAACCAGATTACTTAGGTTTACAGTATATGACTACCGAGAGGAGCCTGGACTCTTATCTTGAGGTCATAGGACATCTCATTACATGGATAGTACATTTACGTGTTAGAAATCCATGTTGTTAGACATCCATGCATCATCTGTATAGTGACTCGTTACAATATATTGTATGAATGACTAAATATGGTTGCTATTTTCTGTATGCTTCCTACGTCTGTGTTAGTAGGAGGGAGTAACATAGCTAGATCACGACACAGTCACACGGAGGTCTAGCTATACTTAATTACGCCTTGTAACAATATGGGGCTGGCGCCTGTGTGTGTGTGTGTGTTGTGTGTGTGTGTGTGTGTGTGTGTTTACTGCTTGGCAGTCGCTTGCCACCTTAGCTGATTTCGGCAGACTGGTCCCACATTGGGACGCATGTGTCCCACAGCATGGAGCTGGAGGGGGACTACAACTACCATCGTTTAATATCTTTTGGTATGACGCGACCGGGTATCGAACCCGCGACCTTCCGCACTCCGGGCCGACGCTATAACCATTACGTCACGGATCCGCCACAGGGGAACTATATATAATTCTTTATTGTTTTTGTACGATCTTTAATAAGGGTGAAATATGCAAACGCCTACCGCATGAAACATTTATAGGCATGAATCATGATGAATGCCAGGCAAAATGTGCATTCATTCAAATTCTAAACCACTAGGTATGGTAGACCTACGTCAACCGATCTCGTTTGATATGGGATGTCGGCCATCTTCCCTAGGCCACCACGACTCCTATGTAGTAAACGGAGTCAGCGTAGCTCAGAGTGTTACCCTTCCCTGGGGGAGATGGATGTAGGCCTACATGTCGTAGGTCATCTAGCTTATTGATCAAAGCTTTATTTCGAGTGACAATACGTCTTCCTATTCACGATCGTGTCCAATTTCGCAGGATTCGTTGTCCAAACAGGCCTCGAAATTATGAAACTGTTTGAGTAAGATTTCATGCTCAAGCTCAAATGTTATATGGGGATTTGTGAACAAAACTAGGTTGAGTATGAAATCGGACTCAATTATTTTTCGTAATCTCGGGGCCAGGGCTCTTAGTCCTGTAGTAAACTTGAAGGTAACCTTAACTCAAACCTAACCATAGCATTGCGAAGATTAGAGTAACGGTTGACTTCGAAATGTACTTTGATTTCGGTCACCCAAACCATAGAGATTATTATTAAGGCCATTGGTATTTGATTCCCTGGTTTACGGATTTTTCTGTGATCATTTTGGCTCGGGCGGTCGAATTTAAATACATATAAATTGATATATTGGTCAGTCGGTCGTGTCCAATATATAAATAAAAATAATTGGAGATTAAGAATGGTCGATTTACAGAAAATAAATATAATTGATCAATATAATTCTCAATAATTGTTATAAATACCAGTACACACAAGTTGTTTAGAGTTGAATGCTTACCAATAGCAGTAATTGTTATAAATTATACTTTTATTTTGCATATCTACCAGTATGTAGTCAAATTGGTATAAACTTTGTGTCCACCATTGCCTGTCGGTCTTTGCCCGTCCTTCACCATTTATTATTACAATTTTCAAAAGACTTGTGCACTATCGGCGGAATATATTTTCCAAAGTGGGAAAAATCGGGTTGGCGGATCCGTAAACCAGGGAATCAAATAACTATGGCCTAATGTATAATTGGCAGTCTCGACCAATCCTTGGTCCTGTGAGCGTATAGCCTTTGGTGGATTTAAAGTGGTAATGACCATGTGTTTCGAGGATGAATGCGTAATGGCCTGCTTGCATGGACTATCAAGATTTTCAGTACTGCAATCACACAATGGATTTCTATAATTGTATTTATACGCGATATCAAAGTCTTTTGCAAACACATTTATTAATATTTACACATTTACTTGGGATTATTATTTTTATCTGTATGTCAATATTGTAAAATAAGTTGTTACGGTTAGAACGCATGTTATGTATTTCCCGCATTTATAAAAGCTACAAATGTATACATGGGCCTATTCGAAATAAACAATTTCTCTCTTAATAAATTGACATCAGTATGAATGTCAATCTTTCTAACACTCAATAATTTATCCAGCGGAAAGCTAAATCCATGGTTTTCATTATTAGATGTTTGCAACATAGATCACTCATGTGCCAGAAACAATGTATTGAACCAGAGCATTAATGCTTTATTGGGTGTATACAATAGTACATACAGACCCTGGCGATACAAATTGGACTTTCATTGTATCTATGACAATATCAATATTCGATATAATAGTACGTTCCAAGGTCTATCGATCTAACTTAGTTATAACGATGAGAGTGCGACATCAATGATTCACTTTGAATGAGTCCGATATCTATAATTATCTGGTGTTCAAAACACCGAAGCAATTTTATTTTCGAGTAATAATAATAATATTAATAATAATAATAATATCTTTATTATCCCAAGGGAAATGTGTTAACCTTGTAAAATGCATCAGTACAAATAAATTGATACATATAATAAATAAATAAATAAATAAAAGTATTTAGTTACCATCGTTTTAAGAGTTTCTGTTCGAAGATGTAATTAAGCAGCACCTGGGCTTTTGCGAAATTAACACCTTGCCCAAAATGGACTCCGTCAACACTGACGACACCCTGTGTCATATTGAACGTGTCGAGAACCGGAACTCCCCAGTAAGACAATACTTTCCCAATTTGCTTGTTATACTCCTCGATATTATCAACATTCCGTTGGTCGGGGTACGCCAGTGCTGAATAGGCATGCACTGACGTCCAAACCAGCCGCGGCCAATTCAACCTGGCGGACTTCCGGTACTTCAAAATTGGGAGAAGGAAATTCGACGAGACGAGTCTTGCGTGGAAGCTGTCGTGTTGACCTAGACCAAAGAGTACGATAGATCGGCTTATATGAGCCAACGATTTTATGGCGCCTAACATTTTATTGACGTAGATATTGCTAGGACATCCCTTGAAAGCAATCGTCACAGTCCCGTCGCAAAGATTGGCGTCGTATAGTATGTACTTTCTACATTCTTTCTTGGTGAATTGGTGCATTCCAGAACAAAGTTTGCGCTCATCTGAAATAAGAAGACGCTGAACAGGTTAATGCAGAAATACATACCAGTATCGGTATATGAGTTGATATGCTCAACACTAAATACCAAGTAGTTATTACTGTACCACAGAAATAGGCACAAAATATACCAAATGGTAAATAGACATTCATGTAATTCAATTCCTCAATGATTAGATATCTTCAGTAAAAAAATATAATTGATGAAATTAACAAACAGTATCCAAATTATCAAATAATTTAAGGTGAGTGAATGAGTGAATATCGAGTTTTAACGTGACTGGTAATCTTTTACTCATATGCTACAATATGAAACAGCAGGCTTAGCCAGGCATGATTTGAAGACACCAATCACACACTTAAAATATCACAATTGTAACAGTATGCTACCGTTAAGAAATCCATGTTAATACGTTTTTACACCTGAGCACATATAATATGATTGCTTTCCTCACGGGATCAATAAGAGACATATGCAGTAGTGAAAATTGATATATCCTAGGAGATATCACTTTAAATGTTTGTGATTGGTCAATATTCAGGCATGTCACTTGAAATATAACTGCTGCCAAACAGTCTATGGAAGAAGTAGGTCGAAATATGGTTACCATTGGTTATATTACGTCTCAATGCACCATTCTGCACGTTACCGGAAACGATGAGCACAAATGCCACATAGAATTGTCTCATAAGCGAATCGCCGGCAAATATCAAGTTAGTTCCAATGAGCAGACGACACACTTCGCCGACCTCTGTAAAGTGACGCAGACGACATCGCGCATCATCCGCCGTCCACGTTGCCAGCTCTGCGTGAATTTCCCGCCGTAGGTCAAAGCAGGAATTGCACGTGCATTTCTCTGTTGACAGTGACCGACAGGTGCCACTCTTACAACACGGAGTGCTCCCTTCAGGGTCGCACGTGGCCCGAAAGAACCTGAGAACGGGATTGACTCTCAAACGGTTCTTGAAGGTTACGTTACCGCACCGGCCATCCACTCTCTGCATGTTCTTTGGTAGAGAGTATTGCTCGCGTGCCTCGGAAACGAGCCGTTTCATGAACCCCTCCTGAAATTCTGTCACAACCCGATTTCGGATCCAACGGCCCTTCGTCATCTCTGTAAGAACATCCGGGCATATTGCGCCGTTTTTTGAAGTTTGGGTTCGAATCTCGCTATTCTCTATACCCGTCGTTACCAACCATTGCGATTCATACTGAATTATCATCACACAAGTATACACTATAAGGAACACGGCGACGTATTGGATAAACTTTGGCAGATATTTCCGTTTGATGTTCATATTTTGGCAAGGCATTCAGCTATGTTTCCTTTGGATCTTTCTACATTGTGCATGTATATGAACAATTAATTTCCGCAATTAAACATGTTGTGATAACATATTTAGTGTGGCTATGGCTGATGACTACCAGTGACGCGACCAGATCTGCAATCGAAGAAAAGAAAATACAATAATGTTTACCTGCATACAATACAAATCAGTAAGGCAGTGGTAGAACAGTTTGACTTCGGAGCCAAGGTTCCAGGTTCAAATCCCGCCCCGGGGACCCGACATCAATGTTCGCGAAAGTTACCTTTCTGACGCGATATTGATATGATGCGATGTCTGCAGTTACCATCCTTGTTCTTGTCAGTACCAGCTGGTGCTCGCATGTTTACTGTAACATTCAGCGCTACGGGTGTTGCGGGTTTCCTCCTGCCCTAAACTGACAAGTCGTGATATAAGTGAAAGAAACTTGAAAACGACTCTAAACCCCAATTAAATTGTGTTTTATAAAAATATCAAACACTATCAAACGCTATAAAACACTATCAAACGCTATCACACACTATCAAACGCCATCACACGCTATCAAACGCTATCAAATACTATCAAACGGTTTAGAAAAGTCAATCAACGCACATTAAATCTTCTGTTTTGAATCTTTCAACATAAAAAATGTAGTCTGACATACTTTTTTATCTAAATCCAGCCTGGGCAGGACTTATCATATTATTCAATTCCACAAACAATGGTAAATAATTTACCCAAGTAACTAAATAATGTAATCGGCCTGTATGAACTTGGATCTACTAATTCCCTGCAACCAGTAATCTGCCATTTCCCCCGTATTTAATACAATATTTAATACCATCAAATAGGATTCCTTTAGTGTATCAAAGAGTCGACCAAGTAATCATTTTCTAAACAATAAACACCAACAGCTTTAGTACGTTTCAAGTTATGTACAGCTTCACGAATTTCTTCCATTGTGAAATCTCTATTTAAAGTTTCATCATCACGGTTTTCACTTTCAACATATAGATTCATGTCATCATCTGGGATGGATATCTCTTCCAAGCTTTTGAAAAACTCATAAAAATATCAGTTGCATGTTTTAGGATTTTGACATTTTGGGCGGGATTAAGTATTCGCCAATATTCTTTGGGAGAATGCTTTGATGAATTATGCTAAGGTACACTAAATTTATTTCGGTGTTCATTTATAGCTTTATCTAAAAAATTAATTTAAATATGATTTGGACATATTGCAAGTATAATTTGCTACTATCACCTAAACGTTTAAAACGTTTCTTGGCGTGAAACTAAGCCTTTCTAGTAGTTCTACATTCGGCAGTAAACCATACTTTGTGACTGGAATTATTATTACTAAAGTTAGGATTGTGAGATCTCTTTGTGTCAGCACGAGTTCCAATTGTTAAACGTACAGACTCCGACAGTACCTGATATATCATTTACGAGTCGATTTACAGTGTTCTGGTGTTCAACAGATTCAAGCAAAGCTGACTCTTTTGTGCATCAATATTGCTCCCATAGTTCTACCTTTTATCATTGTCATATGGTTTAGCTTTAATTTGATTTTGGAGTGTTGTCGCTGACACATCATCAATACATAATACATTTTCATTCTGGGGAACAACAGCGTTTGACATACTAGTATATGTAGTTACCTTTAGCGGACGGTGAATATCAGAAGGGCCAAATTCGAAAACATCAGTCGAGAATGGAGGTTAGGCGGTTGTAGGAGGAAATAACTATGGTCCTATCTTTACATGTAAGCTTACCAATAAATCTATCATGGCCTACACGCCCATTACACGAGATGTATCCTGTGTTGTTCTATTTAGTGGTATTTTGGGGGATGGGGAGGGGGTGCGGGGGGGGGGGCTGTCGTTATAAGCCCACAATTCAGTACCCGGTCACACTGCAACAATAACGATAATGAGGGTTTGTTTGGACCAAGGCGAAACGAAATTTGGAACGCTTGTTTTTCTCGTTATAGTTATCGGGCTCGTTGTGTATGCGCCCATACAGAGACGTAGCGTAAGCGCGCAGTCACCGAGTCTGCGTTTTGAGGATTTGTAAACCTCACAGCAAGGCTCGTTGCTTACACATTTAACTGTTCACTGCTGTTCACTAGAAACATTAATTAGTGTTTATCTGATACATTTAGTAAAATGACGGATTTCCAGATTTCAACACTGATTTTTAGAGTGGGAAGACGTATATGGTCAGTGCTTTTCTATTCCCACGTGGTGAACACATGCTGGCCCTATACCCTCATAAAGGATTTTAATAGATTATCGATCGCCGGTGAACCAGATATATCTGACTTTTCTATTTTTCCAGGTATTTATTTTCGTTTGCTTGTGTGTGTTTTTCAGATATTTTCAAACACGAAATATTGGGAAATTATACTATGAAAAGACCTTTAAAAAAACCCACTCAACCAAATAATAATAATAAAAGTGGAAATAAAGAGACATAATATAACCAATGTAGATTTATGGATTATTACAAACGAACAATAGATATATTGTATTCATATTAATTTATCTGTCCTAACTGTTTCTACAAAACATTGCAAAGTACAAGTATTAAACTCCAACGTATTGACCTACAACCACTGCAAGCTTATCTGCCGTACAACCGCGCTGTGATGTGGTTGTTGTTTAGCGGTACGCAAGCGGCACGTGCTCCATACTTCAATCACATGACACTCGCTGTCGAAACATGGCTCCGAAGTTAGTTCGGTCAGCCATAGGCTTATTTTTTGAGTACGATACACCACGGATTGTGCACATCAAGAGCAAGAAAGTCGGTATAATCAACAGGTTTCTACAATTGTGTGTTATCGGCTATGTAATCGGGTAAGTGCTATGCTCTCCATTCCTATCGTTAGTTGTGGAAAATAAGCTTGAAATTAGTTCCTACTTCGTTATAACGCGGATAACTACATCGTCATTCATCACCTTTGTACTAGTAGAAGCATTGTTGATTGTGTTATTTAGCACATTTAGGTTGACTATCTGCATCTTAAAATTAATTATAATTAACAGGTGTTTATGAATATCAAATAATTGATTGTTGACAATCTGAAAACCTGTCGATCTTTCACGAGATTTAGGCGGGGGCTCTGTTAGTGTTAATGTAGGTGTGACAAGATTGACAGGTTGATTTGGTTGAGCGTTCTTTAGCCACATTAAACTGTGTGACGTGCAGTTTTATTTTTATGTACCAATATAACTTCCCAAGGGAATTACTAATTCAATAAGACATTCTATAATGTGAAAAGTCAAAGGTGAGATGAGACATTTCCTTAAAGTTTTGTGAGAGTTGACTGGCTGCACATAATCAGTTGATTATGTATAGATTATGTATAATTTATGTATAATTTATGTATAATTTATAAACTATGAAGAATTATTCAGTCTTTATGTAACACTGTGACTGGTTATCAATATATTATATCAATTCTTCTTCAAGGTACAAAAGTGATGACATGCATGCCAATGGACTTTGTATTTATAGCTAAACTATAAAGTCAAAAATAATATTGTTATTTGTGCCTATAAACATAGGCTGTCTGACAACAAGTTCTCCTACCTTAAATGCATATAATCACAAATTAAGTTGTCGTTTTGGACTGAATTGGAGTTAAAAATGCAAAGTACATGCACATGCCATACATATAATCGCTTTTGTACCTCCAAGTATCTTTTCACCGCTGTAGGATAGGTAAAATTCCATTGCAGTTTACATTTCCGGTAAAACCTGAATAATCAGTAATGTACTATAACATCACAATTTTCTATAGTATAATAGACTAAGGGGTATAACTCTAATAATTGAACAAAATGACCTTTCACGACCACTGGTACCAATAAAGCTACATATACTATAAATATTAAAAAATAATAAAATATGAAATATTGAAAAC
>JAUTBT010047959.1:0-16271 GCA_032361225.1 Lepetodrilus schrolli | reverse complement strand
TACTATATCATACTTACTATACCATACTTACTATATCATACTTACTATACCATACTTACTATACCATACTTACTATATCATACTTACTATACCATACTTACTATATCATACTTACTATACCATACTTACTATACCATACTTACTATACCACCCAACGCAACTTTGAATTTGCAGACTCTTTAGTAACGACGAAGTTGATATTGATGTAAAAACATAATGTACATGGCATCGTTTTGATATATGACAGGAATGTTCACGAATGGTCTTTTGCTATTAGTCCATGTCAAAGACGTGCGTTCCATTTTTGTTTTGTTTTCTAGAACTTTAAAAACTATTATAACTATATTCTCTTAAAACTTACTGGTTATTCATTTGTTTTTCCAAAATGCTTTTAATAAACTACTTTTAATAAATGGATAAGAAAAACAAAAGGGCGTAACCAGTCTTTTGAAAGACATAAAACTAGGTTGAAATACCTGGGTTAATTTTTGTCAGTAAATGTTCCTAAGAAAAATGAATGATTAAATTCTGATGAGGATACAACTCTTAATAGCTAGCTGCGCCCATACTGATTGTGAGAATACGTTACCGTAAACCAAGGAATGCGTCTATTTATCTATTTAAAAAAAAAGAAATGTCATGAAATCACTTCATTTTATTCAAACTCCTCCCTAAAACTTCTTCCGCAATCAACGTGTGCAACAGCGCACGCAAGTATCACATACCGCTTCAACTTTAATCCAAACAATTACTTTGATTTAAAAATAGCCTACGACAACTTTACGTGCGCGTGGTGAAGTCAGGCTAAACAACATGTGAAGTATGAGGAATAGCAGGTCATACCAGCCAGTGATGTTAAAAGTAATCGAGTCTAAGCCTTAGGGTTTATACTGTCCATAATAGAATATGCAAAAGTGGAGAGTGATGGCAAAACAAAGTTAGTATTACTATTATGCATTTTAATAATAATAATAATAAATAATAAAATACGATTTGTTTTTGTTTTTTTGGGGGTCATGAAGTGAGTATAGATAACTAATTCCCAACACGCGTGGAGGCAAACAGTTGGTTGTTTGGTGATTTGGGGTTTAAATCCATTTTCAAGATTTGTTCACTCATATTATGGCTTACTAGTTTGGATTTCCACCAGTTTTTATAGTGCTAGCTCACTTGGAATATCACATGTCGCAGATAGAACATGGATACCCTACTCAGACACAGTATACTGATTCCGAGCCGACCAGTCCTTGCTTTACTCCTTTAATGCTGAGCGCCAAGCAGGGGAACAACACGTACCATCTTTAAACGTCTTTTGGTATGAGGCGACGGGGGATCGAACCCTCAACATTCCGCACACCGGGCCGATGCTCTAACCATTACGCCAAAGAGTCGGCTGTAGCGGGAAACATAGTTCCAGTACGGTATCAGTAACCAATGAAAACAACCATTCAAAAAGTAGGTGGGATATGCTTAGAAAATAAGACCAATTACTAAGCTCAAGAACTACTAAAACAAGAGGTAGTAATATAACGTTTATTAACTATAAATGAAAAGAAGGAAAATGTTATATATAGGAACATTAGTTTACATGTGTTTATGGTATACTTTGTGTATACATTGTATACAAAGCGAGCATTAATTTGTGAGTTGTGTGTCTAATTGCATACATAAAAGCATCTAAGTCGCGAGTAATGTCAAAAGTCTATCAAGAAAAATTATGTGACACATAAAAGTCAAAGAAAATTGTAATTGATCACACTTATATAAAACACACAAGCAATATCAGTCCATATTTTCCCACACATGTGTAGCTCTCTCTCTCTCTCTCTCTCTCTCTCTCTCTCCCTCTCTTTTTTCTCTCTCTCTCCCTCTCTCTCTTTTCTCTGTCTTTCTCTCTGTCTCTATCTCTCTCGCTCTCTCCTCTCTCTCTCCCTCCCCGTCTCTATCTCCCTCTCTCTCTCGCTCTCTATCTTTCTCTCTCTCTCCCCCTCTCTCTCTCTCTCGCTCTCTCTATCTCTCTTTCTCTCTCTCTGAATTACGCCATTGTCGAGGACATGCGACGTACACTACCGCTGCGCTAAGAGTTGGGATAAGTTATGAAAGAGCTGACACAACGTACAGTCAATGTCAAGGACGGAAACTCTCATTTCTTTTTTAGCAACTGCCCCGATGCGGAGCTCTGACAGAGGGGCGGAGCTTTAGCGGGCGAACCCTACCTGAAGACGTTTAGGATGGCCGTGCTGAAATGTTGGAATGGCCAGAGGGTATTTAAAGACAAACATCCCCAGAATTGAAGCATTGCCTGACAGGAAACCGACGCAGTGGTGACGACTGGCAACCCAGTTCAAACTTTGGTAAGACTAACTAAACGTCTTGTATACATTTATTCAATCGCATGGGGGAATGTTGGTGTATCTCAGAACGTCTATTAACTACATATGCTGCAAATATGCGTCTTGATAAGATGGTCTTTCATACATTGGTGACCTTCGTTGCTAAGTATGTATAATGTATTTTCGCTAAAATATGTTCTTTCCCCCCTCTCCCAGTATTACGTACGAGGGTTAGCCTCTCAACTTAAATAGCAGGTGACATCATTACGTCTTCAAGTCTGGTTCAAAGGAAGTATACCTCCAGGCAACTTTTAATTACCACCAACATGTTTAACATGTGATTTTTATTTATTTTTATTAATAATAATTATGCATTATGTATTATGAGTAAAATATAATGAGTGTGATATTATAATTAGTATGAGAAACACTATCCAATCAAATGTTTTTTGTTTGTTTATTTTTTTATATAAAATTCCGCATTGAGCACATGTAATAGTAAACTATGGTATCTTACTAATAAAATACTAAACTATCGTGTATATCAGATACTGATGGATGATTAACCAAGAGCTAGTATTCATCCTCGCGATTCTATCACCAGAAGCGACAAGTTTAATTAATCATTTAATACAAAGGTGCTACTCCATTGTCCCGTTATGTTATATAACTTCCATGTCAGTGATTGTTGAACGGTTGGCTCTCACCACGAAATTAAACTCATAAATATATATTTCAATGTTAGAGTCCAGTTTAATTCGTATTTCATATCATTGCAATGCCCTGCTGGAGACAGCAAATACTAATGCAATTTGTATTATTAAAGACCGGCCGGATCTAAATATACACGTCTCGTTTAATTGTTGTAAGCGGTATAAAATTTGCTAAAATAGACTGAATGCTCTTGAACTCTTGTCAACTTGCATTATAGATACAGTTGTACATAAGAAATACTGCCTCATCTTACAGCTTTATTGTAGGCGGCCATAACTCGTTTAAAGCAATTTATACACGGATATGCACGTATACTTATCATCTGATGTATAAACAATTAACTTCTAGATGTCGTATTATATAGATATTCTTCTACAATGCTTGCACACATCTCCCTAAATATTGCACACAGCATATGAAATATTCAAATGTGACAAAATCTGTCACTTGAATATAAATGCCCCGAAACTAACAAGTATATCCGGTAGGAATGAAGTTAAATTACCTTGTGACGAACGTACACCATTTAGGAGTGCTATTATATACTCAACAAAATTAATTAAGGGACATCAGGTATTTGGTGAGGAAGCTTTCCACCAAATTTCGGAACTCGGCTTGAGGAATCTGATGCCATTCTTCTTCCAGTGCTTCAAGAGTACTTGGTGCTGGTATACGTTTGGATATCGTTCATTGCTAACATAGCTAAAGTAGCATGTTTAATCATGTTACTGGCCCTTAATTCATTACGCTGAATATACATGTAAACCTCATGTGCGTTTTTCCTAAACTAAAATGTAAACCATTTCCATTGAATTAATATCACCACACATTTCATCGCAAGCTTGTTATGTACATTACTATGTTTAATAATCTAGATGATTTACATTATTATATAATGTAGAATGAGTTGAATGCTCATATTGTAACATAAACAATATAAGATAATACTCTACGGGGAAAATATATGACACTGATGCAATGAATGTTCAAAAGGCCGAGCATTAGCGAGGACCCTTTAGCCTCCACTTCATCATGGAAAGTCTTACGGTACCGCAGTCTTACGCAGATGTTAAAACAATTAGCATCGTATGCAGCCTTTTCCTATTTTTCTAACTTTTCCTATTACTCAACAATAGACAAAACAAGTAGCTGAACAAAACTATCACTGAAATCTAAAAAGAGATGTCTGAAAGCCTGGTTACACGGGAAATCAATCAATTTAGCAGGCTATACCATTTGGATTAAATCTGCATTGACATTATTTAGTGTTACTCATTCCTAGGCATATTTCACACTTACCTTATAACATTAAATTTTAAAATATCTTCATAATTATATATAGAACACGTCGGATTAGTCTATGGCGTTAATTGGGCGTACACAGACGCATGCCACAATCAGAGAAATAATACACTTTGTTAATTTTGATTCAGAGTAAACTATTCTAAATTAGGGTACGAGAGTAGTATAGTCACGTGACACATGTCGAGCAGTCAATCAACAAAACCGCAAACGTACTAGACTTCCTTCTCCTTCCATTAAAAAAAAGTAGTGCATGATGTCAGCGGTTTAAACACTTTCAAGTAGGTCACGTTCTCCAAAGCCTTCGTGGTAGTGATCTTATCTATGTAAATAGAGAATACGCAATAAGACGATATTCCACGTGATAACTAGTTTTTAATGAAGCTAAAGAATAGTATGGGTATCTGAAGATGACCCCAAATAGTCATGATTCATTACTAAAAAATGGTAACACACGGAAGTGAGTTTGGTATGTTATTTATTACACGCCCAAACGTGACATGAAAATAAAGTGATTTCAATTTGCTTACGGTCAGTTTATACTACATTTTAAGACACAGACATGAATACAAACAATCTTCTGTGTAGTAATATTAGACTCGACCGTTATTATCGTTCATGCGTCACAAATAAATATCCCCAAATTTTTTTAATAAAAAGAAGTGAAATGTCTAAAAGGACTTAAATAATGTGAAAATTAAATAAACTGAACAACTTAGCGAACAATGCTACAGCAGGAGTATAAAGCCCCCGTAGGCGACTAAGTGACCGTCATCCTCTCGTAACCGTTCCCGTATTGTTAGTATATAATACACTGAGGCAGCGGCCCACTAATGAGATGATTATCGTCTCGTAGTGGATACGAGCGCTTTGTGAAACAGTGTCCAAGTCCAGGTCCCGAGATTATGCTCAAATTGTATATGAAGATTTGTGAATTTGTGGCATTTGTCACTCGACGACGTAGTGTATTGGATAGTGTATCGGAGTATAAACTGATAGTTCCTAGTTCGAATCCATCCTACGTATGTTGCTATCCCCTATGGTTAACACGTCCCTGCTGTGATTATGGGGTCTTTCCGTAGCGCGTAGTTACAGCAGATTCTACCCCCACACCCCCACACCCCAATCCACGTACCATACCTCCGTGGTATCAAAAACATGTTGGGAATAATGGCGTTAAACACCAAATCACTAATTAAATAACCACCATTCTAATTATCATATTTCAGCAGAAATTCTGCCGATCTTACAGCCCGACATCTCGATGAATATGCTTCTAAATACTAACAACATTATTCATCGTAATATTGTCGTTCCTGCCTTCCATCGTTGTTATTAAAGAGGAAGCAGGGAAGTAATGTCATTGGGTAACATGTTGGCGAGGTGTCGTACACGTTCTAAGAACACATATATAAGTACAGCGATGACCCAATGTACATTATATGAGGCGTTGACGCTATACGACATCCAAGAACATAATACCTGTATCCTGACGCTATACGACATCCAAGAACATAATACCTGTATCCTGACGCTATACGACATCAAAGAACATAATACCTGTATCCTGACGCTATACGACATCAAAGAACATAATACCTGTATTCTGACGCTATACGACATCAAAGAACATAATACCTGTATTCTGACGCTATACGACATCAAATAACATAATACCTGTATCCTGACGCTATACGACATCAAAGAACATAATACCTGTATCCTAGCCAACCTATGTTATGCTCACGGAGGCAGGCTGAACCTAAAGCTAGTGCATGTGCACCGTAAGCGAAAGCTTATTGCTACAAAATTCGGTTTGCATTCTAAAATATCTTATTTCCCCATTAACATTTTCTTTCTTGTCATCATGCATGAATCTTTTTCAGTCCAGGTAATAATTCTACTATAGAATTTACAGATTGTCATCAGTTTTTCTTTACGTAATGACCTTTGTTTCTGAGACTCTCGGATCTGAATTTTCGTATTTTTTAGAATATTGAAAGCGTAACCCGCTTAGCTTCCGGTTATATAGACATTGTGGTGTATTTGGTGCACATCTCTCAGAAGATGACAATGACACATCACAGAAGTGTTTGTCATAAGTGATAACAGACACACATTGTCTGACGTGTTTATGGGTTTGGGCCCCGTGGGTCTAGAACTCATAACTCATTGACAAAGCAAGAACCGTAAATGGGACCTCGATGACATTTCGATGCTGGTCCAAATAGGTACGGGTATACTTCTTCTAGTTGAAGTTTAACGTCTGCGTCTGATATAGCAGACGGGTACGGGTATACCAAGGATGCCGGGTAATATATCTGGCCCGCTGACGGGATGTAGGTTGGGCGCTACGCTCTTAAACAACATCTGATTTGATCAGGTACAGTCGATACATTCGAAATGTGTGAAGCACGACGACATGAAAAATATTGTTAATAAAAACGGTTTGGGCACTGATGGTACATTCATGATTGTTATTCAGTTGTGTCAATTATAATGACATGAAAGTGATGTTCGTAAAATAACATCGAGTTTATCAGATTCATTGGATAGATCTGTAGGAGACGGTGTTGGCACTGATAGTAGTAATAGAAGTAATAGTAATAATAGTAGTAGTATTAGTAATGCTATTATTATTATTATTATTATTAGTAGTAGTAGTAATGGTAGTAGTAGTAGTTGTATTGTAGTAGTAGTAATAGTAGTAGTAGTAATAGTAGTGGTAGTAGTAATAGTAGAAGTAGTAGTAGTAGTAGAAGACGTATTACTACTAGTAATAATAATAATAGTAGTAATAGAAGTAGTAGTAGTAGTAGTAGTAGTAGTAGTTGTTGTAGTAATAGTAATAGTAGTAGTAGTAGTAGTACTAACTCGTTGTTCACCCGGCTGGTATTACTTTACGCTTTTACCTCGCAATAGGAGAAACACACATGAAATGACTTCATTGCTCCCCACACATACCCCCAGGCAAAAACATTCACGTACAACTCAAAGATTAATCACTAACATGTCTAACACGGGCAATACAAGTGACATTAGCGATTGTAATATCTATGTCAAGACAATATATTTAGATATACATGTGACAGATCCCAGAGATCATCAATCTTGATCTAGAGTAGAATGACAGATGAACGCCAATTCTATTGGTAACAGGCAGACTCTTTACACTTTCCTCGTGACGCGTAACAGTGCACGTTCTATGAATATATATACCCTTTATAATGACAGCGACGGAAGTTAATATTTGCTACATTTCGACTACAGAACACGATAGAGGAGCTCTGGAATGATAGCACCAATCTGGACGGTATGTGTCACCGGGGTAGAAACTTTATTTAACAGTAACGCCTTTTGATTCGATATCACAAAGCGATGCTTGAATATTTAACGTGTTTTTACGTGTTTCTTCATTCGTTACATTTCGGTTAAAGACAAACCGAGAGAATGTATGATTCAAGTGTATCGGTAAAAACGTAAAACATACTAGCGTAAGTTTTGTACAAACCGTAACTCCTTGATTGGAAGTCAGGACTTCTGTTAATTTCGCGGCACGTTCATAATCAAACACGGCCACTGTTCAAGGTAGGCTTTTATTTATTTTTAAAAAAATGGGAGCATATTGTCGTTTCCATGAACCATATTATAAACTTTAAAATTTGAATACATAAAGATGATATTCACCTACAACACTTGAAGATGAACATTTCACTTCATCACAGACCTGTTCACGCCATAGACAAGAATGGAGCAAACTGACGCCATAATAATGTATAGTCACATATCTCTTAATACTGCTTGGGTGCAGTGTACTTATGGCCTCAATTTAGGGCAGTCATAAACGAATCAGGCCTCTAAAGGCAAACTTGTATTCAAGGCAGGCCTTTATATAGTTTCTCGCACTGAGACCCGGCTTCCAATCATTACAGGTTTGTATTCATGGCATGCCTTTATTAATTTCGCGACGATCTGAGACCCGTCCTCTAATCAAGACAGGCTTCACCTTCAAGGCAGACCATTATTAATTTTCGCGACTCAAATTTACTGTTAAGCCTAGAACTTTAGTACCGGGAATTCTAAAAAGAAAAGTCCTTAATTACTCGATAAATTAATTCTTTTGTACAGAATTAAGAACTGACAACGACAAAATAGCATTCTGGAAAGTACTCTACTATTTGAAAAATATTAAAACGTGAACGAACTTTACTGAGAATTCATGAAATCAATATAAAAATCGTAGTGAATACAACGTAAATCTATTGTTTTCGATTGCACTGTCCTGAAAATACATCTACATGTTTGTGCTATGTAATTTTCATCTATAAATAAGTATTATAATCACATCACCTTAATATTTCCCTTATTCCGGAAAACGTCTTTGAATAGGCTTTTATTAATATATAATGTAATATATATATATATATAACCATTTTGAATAAATGTTATATATTTCCCAGTCGAAACAAATGTGCCAGAGCAATTGGGTATTTATTTATATAATTACTATGTTGAATAATGTATGTTTATTTTCCAGTCGGTTACCAATCAATCAGCATGAAGCGGTCAGTATCAGTAGTGGATGGCATTCCTGTGGAGCCGAGCGGAAGAAAAGACGGCAGAAGCCGCCGTTTTTCTTGTCCGGCCGTCAATCTCGTCGACAATGCCATCTTCATCAAGCGACCGCCCTACACCCAGAATGCCTTCGACGAAATGCACTCCAAAAGCGAGAAGAGGTCCGCCTCCCTGGGCACCAGGCTGAAAAGCAAGGTATACTGCTCCAAGAAGCGAGTCTGGAAGCTTGTGAGCGGGTACCTCCCTCTGCTGAAGGTGTTACGATACTATAACTTCAAGGACAACACACTCATTGACATTCTAGCCGGCCTGACCATAGGCGTGTTGCATATACCTCAAGCTTTAGCCTTTGGACAGCTGACTTCGGTGAAGATCGAAAACGGCCTGTTTACCTCGCTGTGGCCGGTAATTATCTATGTGTTCTTTGGGACATCCGCTCATGTGTCCATTGGCACCAGTGCTGTGATCTGTATATTGACGGCCAGTGTTGTAGACAGACAAGGTGAGGCTTTCTTAGCCGCCAACCCAGATATTCTGAATTTCACTATCAACGGGACCGCGGTGCCTATAAACGACATCCCAGCGTATCTGGACTACAAGGAAGGGATAGCCATGGCCGTGACATTTGTTTCTGGGCTAATGATGATCTTCATGGGAGTCTTCAAGCTGGGCTTCATCACGGCTTACCTCTCACAGTCGTTCTTCTGCGCCTTTACTTCCGGCGCTGCGGTCCACATCGCCACCAGCCAGGTGCCTGCCATGCTTGGACTCGACGTCAAGAAACACGGCGGACTCTTCAAGTTCATCAACAACTACGTGGAGATCTTCACCCACATCAGCGAAGTCAACGTCGCCGCGATCATCAGCGCAGTGCTTACATGCGTCGTCATACTCGTAGTTAAAGATTGTATAAACGAGCGCTTCAAGCACAAATTGTTCATCCCTATTCCGGTTGAATTGTTCGTCGTCATCATCGGATGTATTGTCGGTTATGTCGGCGACCTCAACACCAATTTCGGCATCGACATCGTCGGGGACATTCCATCAACAATTCCGCCACCGGTCATACCGCCATTATCGGAAGCTCCCAACTTCCTTTCGGACTGTTTCATCATCGCCATTCTCATCTTCGCCAACACAATCGCCATGGCAAAGATCTGCGCCAAGAAGCACAACTACGAGGTGGACGACAGCCAGGAACTCATCGCCTACGGTTTGTGCAACTTCATCAGCAGCTTCTTCAAGTGCTTCCCGTCGAGCGTAGCCCCGCCCAGGTCAATGGTCTCCAGCGGCATGAACACCAAGACGGTCGTCAACGGGTTCTTCACCGCCGGATTAATGGTGCTTGTCATTATGGTGATCAGCTCAGCGTTCGAGAGTCTCCCCAAGGCCATGCTATCGGCCATCATCTTCATATCTCTTAAAGGACTCTTCATCCAGATCCTCGACGGGTGGAAGTTCTGGAAGGTCAACAAGTACGACTTTTTCATCTGGTTCTTCACGTTCTTCAGCGCTGTGTTTCTTGACATCGATTACGGGCTGTTCATCGGGGTTGGAGTCTCGCTGATCACCGTCGTATTCCAGACTCAATCTGCCCGCGGGTACCGACTTGGACGAACCATAAAGGACAGCGCTTTGGTGGAACACAAGAGATACCAGGATTCAATGGAGGTCCCCGGCGTGAAGGTCTTCCGATTCCAGTCATCTCTATACTTCGCCAATGCTGAGATCTTCAGATCTATTCTGTACAGCAAGACCGTTAACCCGCGTAAGCTGCTCAAGATGATCAAGAAGTACGATAAGAAGACAGTCAAATCTGGCAAGAGTGTCATCCTCTTGAGCGAAGAGAGACGAGGATCGATCGTGAAGACTCCTATCCCGTCCACCATAACCAACGGAAGCATCTCTCTGTCATCATCTGAACGTAACCTCGTGACCCGAGTAAACAGCAGCAACAGCAACGACTCCAACAACAGCGACAACTCCAAGAAGGAATCGGTGACCAGCGTGGACAACCCTGTGTTCAACATCAACGACGAGGTACAGAAGAGTAGCTACACCATGAAACAGAACGGCTTCAGCATCGACATCAAACGTCACGCCAGCATCGACTCTTCATTCTCAAGCATCACCATCAACTCGGAAGACGAAGAGATCGACCCCGAGGACGGCGACATCCTCGTCACCGACGACAAGCTGAGAGAGATGAGACGCATCCATCACGTCATCATTGACTGTAGCACCATCAATTACCTGGATGCCTCCGGCGCCAACGTCCTCAGTCATATCTACACTGAGTACAGCCACGTCAACATCAAGGTGTTCCTGGCTGGGTGCTCTAGAGACATGAGGAAAGCTATGAAACACGGAGGCGTGTTCGACAAGATTCCGTATGACAATGTATTCATAGATGTGCAAGACGCTATCGCTATCGCTAAGATCCAGAGAGCGTTGCCCTTCTTGGCGGAAATAGAAGACTTCTCGGATGACGAAGCTGCAGAAGATTCCTACATCACCAAGCTGTAGTCATTGCAACTGTTACGATGGACACGAAACTGCTACTATGGACACTAACAACTGCAAGTTGCAATAGTGTGTTTAAAAGTATTATTCCTGAATTTGTGTAGTTAGTATGTTATGGTGGAAAGAGGTATTTAAGCTAGATATTGTCATACTATGGCGCCATTGATACAATTTATATATTACATGGTATGAACTTAGCGAACTAACAATGCAACATTGTAAAAATCGATATTTATTATGGATTTTTCTAAAATACGAAAGCTAGCGTTTCCTTTATTATTGGTTCTATAATGCACAAATAAACATATCTTTAGAATTTCGCATTGCAATTTCTTGGAATGTCTACCATACTCTTTCAATATGTGGACATTATGCTACTAAAGTTGCTGTTTGCACTGTTAGAAGACTGTAGACACTGTATATATTTCATAAGTGAACATTTGAGTCTTTCAACTTGTATATATTACTCGGAGAGATAATACAAAACAGCTTGTGAGATGTTTTAGGGGCCAAAAAACTTACTCGAATATCCATGTGTTGCTATATAATGTGTGTATTGTTATGATATACTTACATATTCATGTATGTAGGCCCCGGCGTCAATCAGTTATAGATACTAATAGTATTGGTAATGCGCTCCATTTATGTATTCGCACACGTGTCTTTTGTAAAGTGAATAAAAAAGCATCCAGGTAAAATATCTGGAAATTATTCAAATATATTACCATTTCATATATTTATTACGTCGCGATCACTACTAGTTGTGTAACCAATTACCGTAGCATTGCTGTGTTTCACTATGGGTTTGGTTCGTTTTTAAAATGCTGTTTACCATTCTCACGAAAAAGGCGCCAATTCGGTTTTGAAATAATATATATTTTTTTATTATCATTGGAAATTGTGTGTATATTAACAAATTGATATAATTAGCACAAATCTCCAAATCATTTGCTTTCATTGCAAATTCAATATATAATGCAGTAGGTAAATACAGCTACCGTTGGCAGGTTAACAACGATTGCATCTCGTAGATTATATATCGTAGATTATATATCGTAGATTATATATCGTAGATTATAACACCTCATATATTGAATCCCCAAAATAAAACCTTAAGCAATCTTGTGAAATCATTGAGGTATGTTGTTTTTTATGTATACTGTGGACTTCTCAGGCATCTCATAATACATACTGTTTGTATCACGATCCTGACACATAGATTATACACCCTTGACGCATCGCTCCAATAACCAAAACAAACATTAATTGCGCGTACTGATGTCCCACCCATTACGGCAAATCTAATAAACTTTGTTCAAACTATATTTATTTCAAGTTCTATGTCTGTAGTAATTATCTTTAGCACAGAACACCACAATAAAATATAAACAATTTAGTAATCAGTAATCAGTACCATAGATATCCGGTACTCGGATTTTGCGAGACCCGTTAATTAGTTTACTAATCGTGGTTAGTGGTATCGGGTGATATTGTCAGTGGTATCGGGTGATATTGACTGTGGTATCGGGTGATATTGTCAGTGGTATCGGGTGATATTGACACATACCGTATATTATCATGTAAGTTGTAGTGAAACCTCAAATTGAGGACTTTATCAATTTATATCTTTGATAAATTTCCATAATAGTATTACGCCCAGTTTCGTCACATTGATTTTGGTCATTTTAGCGCCTTTTAGATTTACTTTGATGGTTTAGACTATGAAAGTATGGGTTACCTATTACATTTCGATTGTACCTACAGGGAGTACTCGCAATTCGCAGTATTTAGTTTTTATACTGAAAACGGAAAATGAATGCGTCACATGCTTGTGATACGAACAAAAACAATTGGCACCTTTTCCGTAAGAATGGGTGCATTGATTATAAACAAACTGAATGTGATTTTTATATATCTTAATGATATATCATAATGATATTTTAATTATTTATACCACTTTGTATTTTATACGATTTTCAGAATTTTATACCATGATATTATGCATGAAATGTGTCATGTTATTTCTTTCGATTAGAATAGCACACCGTGGATATTAAAATCATAATTGTTTGTTCGTTGTTACATATTGTAGTGATTGTAAACACATGCTTGGGGGAATAAACGTACCTAGAAACAGTAGGACATTCACAATCTATCATCTTGTGTTATATGAGGACGGGTGGTAGCGCAGTGGTAGAACGTTGGACTTCGGAGCCAAATGTTCCACGTGCAAATCCCGCCACTGGAGTCCGGCATCAATGGTCGCGAAAGTTACACTTCCTGCACTGTGGCAAGCCAGTTATCATGCTTTATCTGTCAGTACCAGCCGGCGCTCACATGTTTAGTGCTACGGATATTACGGGATTCCTTCTGTTCTAAACTGAAAAGTCATGATAAAAGTGAAAGAATCTTGAAAGAGGCTCTAAACCCCAATTCAATATAATGAAATATATCAATAGAAGTTATCGTTCTAGACTCGAGCTCGCGCATTGATCCAGCACATTGTGAACTTTAAAGGCATACGTAGTTGACCTGAACATAATGTGCATTTGCACGTATTAAAATTGCGAGATAAAAAAATAAAATATATGAAAATATTGAAAACCTGTGGGATATGCGTGTTGCCAAATATACTTGTGTAGACACATCATACTTTGAGGTAAAATACATTTGACCATGAAATATATCACCAAACTGTGAGTGTATGCCTTTAAAACTAATGATCATTTCTAATTAATTTTGAAAACAAATTCAGAAAAGTTATCCTGGCGAAAACGTCATATAGCATGATTGGTAACATTTATTTTCGTCTGCACTAGAATTATACAGAGCACCTTTAATTCGTCCGTGTCTGTAATGTGACGGAGCCAATCACCGTCGGCATTCGCTGGCACACCTACTGCTCCTAAGACCGCGAAGAGTCCCACGGGTACTATAAACCAAATTGGAAATCTAGTACCCAGTGAGTTACGTATAACCACTTCAACATGCTTCTGGTGAATTGTTACACATATTGAAAGGATGTGCCTACAGAAAACACTTTTTGTTGTTGTTAAAGGCTAGGGAAGAATGAAGCATTAGGTACCGTACCATAATTGTTAAAGGTGCTCTACCCTTTAGTACACATATCGCCCGTTTATCACTGAAGTACTGTATAATAAGATGGTGTTAAAAGAGGTGGTATGCTTCATAGTATGTGTAGAATAATCACCCCCAGGGAAGGTAGAACTCCGAGCTTCGCAGTAGAGGGGTTAAATCACGTGGCCTAGGCAAGACGGTGTAGGTCAGTTGTAACGGTAACGGTACTAGACACGGTAAAACGGTAAACAGATTGTAAACATTGGGAACTAGCACTGCTGTTTATTTAAATAGAGTTCGTGGGTGTCTTTTTCAATTAATTAATAACTAGTAATAATAGTAGTAGTAATAATAGTAATAGTAGTAGTTGTAGTAGTAGTAGTAGTGGTAGTAGTAGTAGTAGTAGTGGTAGTAGTAGAGGTAGGCTCAATTTCATATGTAATTTCTTCCTACGTTCATAAAGGTCGCTGACACGGGGTGTACGACGGCAGTTAATGATTGATTGTTTGACGGTTTTACGACGGTTATGTCGTAACTAAGCGGAAATACATGTTTAACACCTGTACATTTTCCGATCATAGACAGGCGCACCGTATAATCGACGCCGTGGAACATGCGTTGCTCCAGGGTTAGATTTGCAAATGTTTCAGAAATATTACATTTACAACATCGGCAGTTTCCTTCATGTTGGGAGTCAAATCTTAAACTACAAATACAAGCATTCATGCATCATGGTTTGTCAACAACCGTTCTTCAGAGTAGAGTACGCGTGATTGTGTTAGAGTAATGGTTTTAACGACAACTCGTCTGTAGTTTGTAAATAAAACCCGAGACCACCAATACCGGCACGGATCATGCGTACTAACACATCAACTTCCGGCGATAGATATGCAGGATAGTGAAGACACTATGTACTATAATATCATGACAAGGTAAGTTTTTGTATCCGCTCGTGACTGTACGTGGTGACGAAGGTCTATATTTAAGTTATCGGCAATAAGGCCACTCCTTTAGTAACGTTACTGACTAGGCAATAAGGAAATCAGCAGACGGATTGTTTCGGTATGTTTTGAATTGTCAAGATCATTTCAAGAAATTTTGCTTTGGCTCTTTTTAGAAAACGCAGTTATGCTTATGATCAGTGCACAACATACAATAGATGTCGCCATTTAGGACCAAGCAATAATAAATTATATCATGCTGTGAACCTTTGAGAAATATTGTGAACAAGTTCTTAATTTTCAATTGCATGAACGTGTCAGATAAACAATTATGACTACATATGTGCTTATCTGATTTGAGAAGACCAGCTGCATAATAACGCTATACGAATGTGTAGTTATTTTTTCTCTCTCTCTCTCTATCTTCTCTCTCTCTATCTCCCTATCTATCTATCTCTCTCTAACTATTTATCTATCTCCTCCCACCCTCTCTCTCTCTATCTAGCTATTTATCTCTCCCTCCCTCTCACCCTCTCTCTCTCCCTCTCTCTCTCTCTCTCCGCGAGTAATTGACTGAAGCGGAATAAAATATTGAAAGATCTCTGGTGATATGTCTAATGATGCATGTTAATATTGCTGTGGATGTTCAAAGCAAAGCATTTCAACAACAACAAAATAGTGGCTCCTGTAAACCTATAACAGACAGACAGAGTGAGTGAGTGAGTGAGTTACTGTTTTACGTCACAGCGGGAATCTTTCACCCATACATGACGATGAATTAATTAACTATACAATATGAATGGGC
>JAUTBT010047949.1:0-16272 GCA_032361225.1 Lepetodrilus schrolli | reverse complement strand
ATTGATACAGTATCATGTTGTATAATTTAATTTAATAGCTCATTCCATAGTCTACTGGTTGATGGTATGATTGACACAGCTAAAGTTGTACGATTAAATTGTACAATTATATTTCCAGCATTTCTTACATTATAGATGGATTTACAATTGACAATAGCTGGTAGTTTGTCTGATAAATATGTAGGTGCTAATCAATTATATATTTTGTAAAATTGACTCAGCTTTCGTTTCTTTCTCCTTTCCTTTAAAGGCATACAATTACAGATTAAGTTGTCTTTTTGGACGCAATTGGCGTTTAAAATGCATTTAGTACACATATATAATCGCCTTTGTACCTCCAAATATATTTTCACCGCTGTAGGATAGGTAAAATTCAATTGCAGTTTACATTTCCGGTAAAACTCGAACAATCAGTTGGTAATGTACTGTAATATCTCTCAATTTTCTATAGTCTAATAGACTAAGGGGGATAACTATAATCATTAAACACGGTCAAAATAACCTTTCACGATTACTGGTATTAATAAAGCTACGTACCTATAAATATTTTAAAATAATAAAATATGAAAATATTGAAAACCAGTGGGATATGCGGAAAATGTAGATTGTTACCCAATATACTTGTGTGAAGACATCATATGAACATACTTTCTGGTAAAATGCGTTTGACCAAGGAATGTGTAAACAAACCCGTGATTATGTGCCTTTAAAGTCTCCCAACCCGTTTAAAAATATATATATGTGTTTAGATGTATAGGTAGACCAGTTACAATTCTAGATGCTTGAAGTTGTAAACGTTCTACTTCAAGTGCACTATGCCTTGGGTGTATAATTCAGATGTACGATGTATAGTATGTGTTCAGTTCAGATGTACGATGTATAGTATGTGTTCAGTTCAGATGTACGATGTATAGTATGTGTTCAGTTCAGATGTACGACGTATAGTATGTGTTCAGTTCAGATGTACAGTGTACTGTATTTCATAGTGTAGCGAAGTGGACTGTTAACCAAAGTTTCTGAGGTCGATTCCCACTCGGCACAGTGGAGGACAGTGGTTCTCACTTGCAGCTCCCAGGTAATACCATCAGGTCTATCCACACGTGCTGTAGCCATCTGTACCAGCCGTGGGTCTGGAGTCGTACTGCAGCCTAACTGTCAGCGGTGGAGACTGCCATCCCGTCAGGACACACCAACTCGGCGATACACACTTACACAGGAGGTGTCATGGTCCGACACACACAAATGTAGATTGTGTAAACATGTTTTCTTTATATAATGTCAAATAACTGGTTACAAGGGTTACATCGTGCAGTCAGATTTAGTCAGATCTGAGAAGAACCATTAACACACGTTAGAGACTATTACATTTTCGGTTGACAACATAAATATGTTTGTTCCACGTCACTGCAAAATACGAGTAATTCCTGCTGTACAGACGAGACACGTAAAATAAAAATTAAATTAAAAAAGCAATGTTGTATATATAAGTTTCACCACGTTTGCTAGATCCATCCGCGTACTTAGAGATTCTCGATATGCCCGTTATACTAATAATCCAATAAAATTGGAATATATGTGTTAAGAATTTAACGTTTGGTATAGTTACACTGTATAGTAATACTGTATAGTAACACTGTATAGTAACACTGCATAGTAACACTGCATAGTAACAATGTATAGTAACACTGTATAGTAGCACTGTATAGTAACTATTTGTAGTAACACTGTATAGTAACACTGTATAGTAACTGTGTATAGTAACACTGTATAGTAACACTGTATAGTAACACTGTATAGTAACAATGTATAGTAACACTGTATAGTAACAATGTATAGTAACACTGTATAGTAACACTGTATAGTAACTGTGTATAGTAACACTGTATAGTAACTGTGTATGTCAGTGCACCCTGAGGAGTCGGGAGACATGTAGGAGGACATATACTGAGCGTCATTAGTTCATATACATGATCAATATATATAGCCACTTCCTATTACTTTGAAACCAATTAACTATTTATCGCAACATAATAAAATATCATCACATAAGATCATAATAATACAAATAATTCACCCAGTTTACTTTTGGTACCTTTATGATTTTGCTACAGCTGATACATCCACTAATTAGTAAACAACACCCTGTTCCGCGGATATATTGCCGCTATAGTGCTTGTGTTAGTTTATATCTACCCAGAGTCAAGCCCACGACACGACTCTAGTAGCACAACAATAGTTCTGTGGAACACCAGCCAGGTATTCTCAGCAGCCAGATTTTCTGAATATTTACTTCATGAATGTTTGTATTTGCTTTCTATACGTACGCACGATATTGACGGGTTTATTTTATAGTATTGCAGCAATATGAGAAGATTTTCTTTCATAATTCCATGTAGCTGTTGTCTGTCTGAATGTTGTTTCCATTGCATCACACAGTGAGCAGGCACTGTGCAGCACGTCAGATATGAAGACATATGTTTCAATTTTCAACAAAGAATTCGCCGTTATTGAAGAGCAACACTATTTCCAAATTTATCTTTTTCCATCAGGAATTCATCTAAAAAATAGCATACACCCGAGTGTAAAACAATCAAGCACATTTTCAAGGTTAAGATCTTTACTTATAATAGCGCCTCCAGCAATGAAATTACCAGACAGACAGACAGACAAACATACAGACACATTTATTCTAAAATATACACCAACGGTGGTACAAGAGAACATCACATTACATATTAGTAATACTAGTAGGCCTATTTGTGAAAGAAATATCTTCCATGTTATATGTTAATATTAATGCAATAAGGGTTGGAGGGGGGGATTTCCTGGTATCGGTAAAGATACTGACAGGTTTTAGCAATCAAGTTTAAACACCGGAAATTTTGAAATATAAGCATAATAAAATACGATTTCTTGTTGTCTACAGAACAACAATTAACATTTTTCGCACCCGGAATTTTATTATATTTTATTTTATTTAAATGTAGGCATAATGAAATGGGCTTTCGGGACGCTTGCATGCAGGCTGAAAATGGCATTTTTGTATTGAAGTTGTCTATTGTGATATAATTATTCAAAGTCTTGTGAATGGGGTCTGGAGTATTGATCCTGGACATTTTGAAGACTAGGTATGCATACGTACATGCATGCTGTCTCCTGTCATCTCTAAGATAAATTGTCATTTTTGAGCTGATGCCTTTGAATATCAGAGGTACTGTAGAATATTCACAGCTAATTAGATCTAATTATATAGAATGTGAACAATCAGTATCGTTAATATCCTAGAATAATGGTAGAATTATTTGTTTTATTTATTTACACTGTTCTAGATCTCTCGCTTTATTAAATATAAAGCCCCCAAAAATGGGTAACACATGGGAAGTGGGGTTTTTGGTGGGTTATTTTTCCAATCCTTTTCTGACGAATAAACTATGTTTTAATCAAATGTGTTGTGTTTACGTCCTGTTTATGAGTGTCGATTTGATGAGTACATCTAAGTCCACCTGACCTCCAGTGAGTTATTGTCGGCTCTTCATACAAACAAATGGTCTGCGCACTATGGCTTGAATAGTCATCAGCTAATAAATATAGTTGTGCCATCAACGCTTAAGGCACAGTTAAAATGACAACACTAGTCACGGTCTACTTAGCAGTATGATGGATATGAACTGCGATAACTTGGGGCATAATGGGTATTTGCGTTCCATGTTGTTGTAGGGAACAGTTGATATTGCAAAATTAAGGAAATTGAATTCCTGTGAATTATCAACACAGTATTTTATGAGATAAAGTTAATCTGGCTATCACGAGTTTAGTGAACTACGTGTGTTTTCAAAGTTCAATACAGCATATGCTTTATTACCTCGAAGTAATTTGTTTTACAAAATTCAGAGAACGCAACATAGACGATGGACAAACATTACTCTAAAATGTTATTAAAACGCTAGGACGTAATTAGCCTTATTGTATGGTATGCACTGAAATGAGACGAATGACAGCAGAGACACTTGCGTTTTAGAACTGGGTAAAGTATTGTATATTAAATCATGGCTCTCTATTTACTACCCATACTTTAAATGCCCCACAAGTCGATATAAGGACCGGATAATACTCGCTGTAGAAGCATTATTCATATAAAGCACGGATTAATTAAAATGAACAACTTTCACTGGAGATATTGTGTACACGTATTATGTGGAAACCGAACTCACTGCCACGAAATAAATTATAAATAGTAGGGGTGACTATTGAGGCCCATTCTACTATTGCAAGACTTGCGACAGTTGAAAACACTATTGCCATAGTATTGCAATAGTTGGGCTACTATTGCGATAGTATTTTTTCTCTCTCAAAACTATGTCTTTTAACGACGGGTAGTTTACCTGTCATACATCATTATTTGCTACATGTCTGTAATCAGTGGGTAATGTACATATAACTGGTATTTTTGTAATGACAGTGACCGAAATAAAATAAAATGTAAGACAAAATCATCCGACCTTTCGCGCGTAATCGAACCTCACTTTCGCGGATGAAATGGATTAATATAGGATTTTGGTTTTAGTTGTTTAACATAGTACACTATCGTAACTATCGATTTAGGGTACTATCGATGGAAATAATCGATAGTTTAAGTAACTATCGATGTATTGCTATCGAACCACACAATCGCGATCTATCGATAGTTCAACCTACCGTTAACAACCTTATAAATTGCATGTATTAGTGGGTCAACTTCTATTTTTAGAAGCCGGATCCGTGGTGTAATGATTAGAGCGTCGGCCCGGAGTGCGGAAGGTCGCGGGTTCGATCCCAGGTCGCTTCATACCAAAATACGTTCAAAGATGGTACTTGTTGGTCCCCTGCTTGGCGCTCAGCATTAAAGGGGTAAAGCAAGGGCTGATCGGCTCGGAATCAGTATGCTGTGTTCGAGTGGGGTATTTATGCTCTATCTGCGGCATGAGATATTTCAAGTGAGCTAGCACTATAAAAACTGGTGGAAATCCAGACTAGTACAAGCAGTATATATGCATGCAAGCCGTGATGTGAGTGAAATCTTGAAAGTGTCTTTAAACCCCAAATCAACTAACCAATCTATTTTTAGACGTATCGGGTTTCAACATTCTGGTGGTTATCAGTGACATGTGTGTGGCTGTTGTTTTATTTACATACCACGTACTAGTTCCTACTACTGGTCAAATAACTATGCAATATCAGATTATTCTTTTAAACTGGAATAGAGTACCCACCTCACTCTGTTGCAAAGAAACCGATATATCAAACATAAGTTTAATACTCGCAATCTACCGAAACGCAAATGATGTCGACAATTTAATTTCAAACACTGCACTGGCATGGTTTCTATCTAGGTAAAAATTGACCGCTTTTAATTCTCAAAGTAAATGCATTTTGTGTTTAATGAAAAACAAATTCAGTTTAGAACTAAATTTGCATGTAAATTTCATGGATTACACCCCAATAAATATAGTACTTTTATAAATGCATGCCGCTTAGCAGATTATAAAGCTGTAGCTTGGAAGATTGATCCGAAACTAGAAAAATCACCGTTCAACACTGAGCATGAATGACGACACAAACTAGCACTACTTGGATCTAACATTTATTCATTATTGGCCATTGATGATATGTATTATCATTGATATTTTACATGTTACCAAGAAAAACTGTTTGGTTACACTATGTGTGTGTGTTCATGACGACGTCTCCAAGGGAGCTTATACCTACGTTTAACATCAAATGATCACAGATGCACGCTGGATTCCTTCACCTAGCGACTGGGACAACTGCTGTGTGCCTGCGAAATATGGACAGTCTACAGTAGATGCGTCAAGCAGATAAACCACTTTTACCCATATACCTATAGGGAGAGAGATAGAGGGGTGGGTGGGGTGGAGAGACCTCGATGTGATTCTCGTGTCTAAATCCATATTTTCAGGCACAATGGATCCATTCATGTTAGCAACATTGGCTCACTTGATTGAAACGCCAGCTTGATTTTTAAAATGGCCGCCAATAAAATCACTTTTGGCCATATCACAATTTGCAAAACAGATAGTCATTTAATTCTGATTTCATTACCCATGTTTGCAGTGGGTGGTGGCGAATGTATATACATTTACAACTACAATATGCTTGTGGTTCTAATCATTCCCCTTGTATATGCAGGACTTACTCTGGTATCGATGTGGCTGTGGCGCTGTTGATGTAAATACAGGTAGTTAAATGTGGCGATTTTCTCTCATTATCTGGTTGTGGCACTGACACTCTATATGTAAAGATTAACTTTTATGCTATTGATTGCATGCTGTAACGTAGCATAGACGAGGTATTGGTTAAGATGTCTACTTCAATTGAAACTGACTGTTTCAAGGTCGACAAGGAAGTCATGCATATAGTACAATATGACAGGCTACAAGGACGAGCTAAATAGTAAAATAGCATTTTGAAATAAAATGTTGGGAGGAAAATGAAGATAGTACAACGCCAACTGTGGATAAAAGCAACTATTCGTGTCATTGATTTTCAGAGACGCAATTTCTATTACATTCGAAAAAATTGACGATTAGAGTCGGCTATAGACGTAACTTACCAATTTGGACTAGTACTGCAATGTACCACAATGTACTACAATGTATTGCAATGTACAACAATGTACTACATTGTACTGCAATGTACTGCAATGCACTGCAATGACAGACTTCAGAAAGTCCAAAGCGCAGTTAGAAGAATAGTTTCTCTTTGAGCAAGTATGTTTTGGGTCTAAACAAGTAGAGTTCTTGTTTTCAAGGCTTCGTGGACCAAACCTTCAGAAATATCTGGCCGTGCGACCACTAACCACACCAGCCTTGTCATGCGACCACTGACCACACCGGCCTTGTCGTGCGACCACTGACCACACCAGCCTTGTCGTGCGACCACTAACCACACCAGCCTTGTCGTGCGATCACTGACCACACCAGCCTTGCCGTGCGACCACTGACCACACCAGCCTTGCCGTGGAACCACTGACCACACCAGCCTTGTCGTGCGACCACTGACTACACCAGCCTTGGCGTGCGACCACTGACCACACCAGACTTGCCGTGCGACCACTGACCACACCAGACTTGCCGTGCGGCCACTGACCACACCAGCCTTGCCGTGCGACCACTAACCACACCAGCCTTGCAATGTATATTTAAATAATTAGAATTTTGTGAGATTTGTAAGTCTTGTAAAGAACTGCTAAAAAACACATTCACGGTTATTTATGAGCAATTACAATATGTTTCGGGTCCATGGGAATAATGTCTCCAGGTGCAATATTGTGACATTTTCTTCTAGTTGGTGTTTTTAAAATTTTTATGTTGATGGTTAAGGATAGGAATGTTTCGGTGACTATGTTACATTCCTCCATTAAGGAATATCTCCAATCAACAATGACGTCGCAGTCCTACAACAGGATCTACGAATCAGCAGATAGTTGCTGTGGAGTGTGAACACATCACGTGATGCTGTGTAGTACTGAGATTGCTGATATATAGGCTGAGTCAAGCTTGCTGTACTTCACAGTAACAACACGAGCCATGCTAGCCTGTACGCTGTTAGTTCTGTCTGTATTGGCAGGTAAGTTGTAACACGTTGTATACTCTTGTACCACCATGTATGGCTTAAGAGAATATAGATGATGATGCATGTAGTGAGGTAGAATCTACCACCAGTAGCTGCTGTTTTATGGTGAATTCACAATAGCTTCTTGTAGTCATGCATAGAGATGCCTATATCAGTGATGTATTTTTAAAAGACAATATTTGGTATCTGGAAAACAAATTCAATTAGTCAAACTAATAACTTTGGTGGATAGGGTCAGGCCTGTAGGTTAACTACTGACATGGAACCAATGACATCAATCACTGGCTCAGGAAACAATCACTCGATCTCACACAAGCAATATGCACTGTTAAAGCCAGGGTTAGGTTCTGGGGAATAGTTGAATAGCAACATTCTGGTTTGTCAGCCAGACGAGTCTTAATAGAATAGGCAGGATCGTGCTTCAAGCTCAATTATTGTTTTTCAAGTAATGTCAATGATTGTTCTTCAAGTAATGTCAATGATTGTTTTCAAGTAATGTCAATGATTGTTTTTCAAGTAATGTCAATGGTTGATTTTTCTACTAGTGTCAATGATTGTTTTAGTTTTTTCGAGTAGTGTCAACGATTATAATTCAAGTATAGTCAATAATTGTTTATTAAGATTGGTAAGTGTGCACTATTTACAATCAATATAGAAATGCAACTTCTTGATCAGGTTGAAAACATTTGTATTTTAAAGCGTTAAACAAGTACCCTTAGACAACAGTGAGCTATTCTAACATAGGACAATATATCTATGTGTTCTCCTTGTCTCCCAGTGGCCGCCGCCGTCTGTCCTCAGTGCGCCAGTTTACAGCCGACACCTCCACCAGGGTAGGTTCACCACAGGCTACCATAGGTTCACTACAGGCTATCATATGTTCACTACAGGCTGTCATATGTTCAATACAGGCTACTATAGGTTCACTACAGGACCAACATATGCTACCATTAATAATGTTCAGCTCTATATGCTACCATTAATAATATTCAGTTCAATATGCTACCATTAATAATGTTCAGCTCTATATGCTACCATTAATAACATTCAGTTCTATATGCTACCATTAATAATGTTCAGCTCTATATGCTACCATTAATAATGTTCAGCTCTTTATGCTACCATTAATAATATTCTGTTCTATATGCTACCATTTATAATGTTCAGCTGTCCCTATATGGTACCATTTATCATATTAATTACCGTAGAATACTATCATCAATGTTCATCTCTGATAGGGTAGGTTTTCTATAGGCTATCAGGACCACCATTTGCTACCATTAATAATATGGTACTATTTATAATGTTGAACTCTTTATGGTATCATTTATATTCCTCGTGTAGAGTCATGTTCATCTATGATAAGGAACCAATACATACATTTAAAATTACCAGTACGGCATTTACAATTGTCCTATTTTTTAGAACTTCTAAAACACGTCTGGGATAATTTGATTTAAGAATACATAAAGTGTTATAGAATTATGGATTGTTGCGCATTTGCATATGTATACCTGTATATTCTATATTAATTATCTATTTTAGTACATGTTAGAGATGCGTTGATATTATTATCTGTTCACACAACAAATGGTTATCTAATGAATTTAATCGATGCTTTAATAAGTGGAGACTAATATACTAGTATACACGTCTCAGATTCCAGACGGTGACGTATACTCCCAGCAGCGACCACATCGAGAATCCAGACCGAGGCTTCTATCAAACCTTGATAGTCAGTGCCAGCGCCTTCCAACCTCTCACAGTAGGTGCACGTCATTCACCCATCCTACTGACCACCCGTCAGCAGACTTATTCATTCACTCACTCAGCTAACTACCTACTCCGCTTAACCACACACACACACACACACACACACACACACACACACATACACACATATACTGAGAGAGTGAGGGAGGGAAAGAGAGACACACACACGCACACATATACATGCACACATACATGCACACACACACACACATACTGAGAGAGCGAGGGAGGTAGAGAGAGAGAGAGAGAGAGAGAGACACACAAACACACACACACACACACACAAACACACACAAACACACATCCCTATGGGTGGAAGTAAGTCATGATGATGCATCATCCAATGTTGATGATGTTGTTGTAGGTTGTTGATGATGGTGTAGATTTGTTGTTGATGATGATAATGGTGTTGTAGGTTTCCTATCTGGACTCTGTACGTCAGACAAATGGCATTAACCTAGGACTGAGGATCTACATCCTGGATTCATTTATCAACGCCCCGATCTCAGCGTCCTTTCTGCAAAAGATCCGTGACGATCTCACCACAGCTCGTAATGCAGGCTGGAGCATACTGATCAGATTCCATTACTCAGATGTTGTGGTCAGTGTGTGCGTGTGCGTGTGTGTGTGAGATTGAGTGTGTGTGTGTGTGTGTCTGTGTGTGTGTTTATGTGTGTGTGTATGTGTGTGTCTGTGTGTGTCTGTGTGTGTGTGTGCGTGTGTGTGTGTGTGTGTGTGTGTGTAACTAGGTATAGCTGTTTCTAGCAATGACATATGTACGGTGGTGTGTACATGGCATCAGTGTTCTGGTCAACTGGGAACTGTCTAGTAAAGTTATTCATATACATGTAGTGATTTCTATGACACATGGGTATGTCTATGACACAGGGGTGGTATGTCTCTGGCACAGGGGTCGCATACCTATAACAAATGGGTCGTATGTCTGTGACACAGGGGTGGTATGTCTATGACATTGGGGTGGTATATGGTAAGTTGTTTTATGGTGGATGCCGAGTGGTTGTAGATCCAGATGGAACATACACGTATTAAGGAGCATACAAATGTATATTACCGTATGTCAATTGTAATATTTCTCCATGTTGGCGTTGAGGATAATTTCCTCTGTTCCAGGCGGTTGGAGATGCCACCAAGTCTGTGACGTTGAATCACATTAGTCAGCTGAGTCCGATATTCTGGGAGTTCGAGGGTGTTATCAGTGCCATCCAGGCGGGATTCATTGGTACCTGGGGTACGTACCGTAAACCTAGCTTGTGATTGTAACATGTAGGCATTGTAACATATGGTAGGCATTGTAATATAGATAGGCATTGTAATATATGGTTAGCATTGTATTATATGGTAGGCATTGTAATGTATGGTAAGCATTGTAATATAGGTAGGCATTGTAATATATGGTAAGCATTGTAATATAGGTAGGCATTGTAATATATGGTAAGCATTGTAATATATGGTAGGCGTTTTTATGGTAGGCATTGTAATATATGGTAGGCATTGTAATATATGGTAGGCATTGTATATAGAGAATTGGGTAGATATCCTTTATATATAGAAATATTTAAGAAAATGGTTCGTTTTTGGCACTCGTCAGAAACATCAAACACATATCTAAAGCTATCTCAGTTAATATTAATATTAATACAAATGGATTCAAAAAGTTATCAAAACTATTGTAAACTGTTCTGGGTGTTCCGACGCATGTGATCATCAGGAGATGTACAAGGTTAGTTTAAACAGCCGATACAGAACGAACACTGAAAGACCAAGTATGGAGATCTAATATAATAGAAAGTCCTGAAGGCTATTACTACAACGTCCTTTTTTCGAACCGTACTTGCTTTTACCAAGAGATATTTATTTGCCGATACTAAAATTTAGAACAAATAATCATAATTTCCCTCGAAAGCACTTACATACTCCTATAACTCCTATACTTACATACTTCTATACTTACATACTCATATACTTACATACTCCTATACTTACATACTCCTATACTTACATACTCATATACTTACATACTCCAATACTTACATACTCATATACTTACATACACCTATACTTACATACTCCTATACTTACATACTCCTATAACTCCTATACTTACATACTCCTATACTTACATACTCCAATACTTACATACTCATATACTTACATACACCTATACTTACATACACCTATACTTACATACTCCTATAACTCCTATACTTACATACTTACATACTCTAATACTTACATACTCCTATACTTACATACTCCTATACTTACATACTCCTATAACTCCTATACTTACATACTCCTATACTTACATACTCCTATACTTACATACTCCTATAACTCCTATACTTACATACTTACATACTCTAATACTTACATACTCCTATACTACATACTCCTATACTTACATACTCCTATAACTCCTATACTTACATATTCCTATACATCTTGTATGGCAAATATAATATACCAATGTCAATGAACATCTAACATCCAGTCTCCACTACCAGAAATTGTGGATAATCATTTCTTCATGTTACCATGCCCTGTGCCAGGTGAGTGGGCGTTCTCCACAAACTTCGGCATCTCTGGCCAGCTGACAACCCAGAACTGGTTGGACCGGAAGCAGGTTCTACAGGCGATCATAGACAACTCTCCCAATTCCATGTAAGTAGCAGGTCCTACAGGCGATCATAGACAAATCTCCCAGTTCCACGGAAGTAGCAGGTCCTACAGGCGATCATAGACAACTCTCCCAGCTCCACGTAAGTAGCAGGTCCTACAGGCGATCATAGACAACTCTCCCAGCTCCACGTAAGTACGCTATGTCAACTATTGTGCACACGAACCCATCTTATCGTAAAGTAAGTCACTGATCATATTTTATGGGCTGGACACCATATAATGAAATGAATCAGATTCAGATTAATGTCATGCAATTCAGATCTGGACATAATCTGGACATATTAGTAGTCATTTCCCACAGAGAATGACATATTAGTAGTCATTTCCCACAGAGAATGACATATTAGTAGTTGTCATTTCCCACAGATAATGACAGGATCCTCGCATCATGTGGTGTCTATTGTCTGTTTACATCCTCAGCCATGTTCAGGTTCGAACCCCGTTATTCAAGACGACAATCTGGAACAGCAACCCTGCCCAGCTAACAGACGCACAGCAGCACACGTACGTGGGAAGAACGGGTGAGTTAGGGTTAGCTCTGGCTTATATCGACTTCAATGTAGTCATTAGCTTTGGGAATAGGTCACGTTTCCATTTCAATGCGAAATTTGAAGTTATTATTGATCAAACTAATGCAGAATATGTTTACGACGTGACTTTAACGTATCTGATGTAGCTCTGCAATAATGTTTTCTTGTAAATTTGTCATGGTGGTCCGCAGTCGAGTGCATTTCCTGTCACATTCTATAAGCTGACCTATATCTGCAGGTGACCACAACGACTGCTTTCTTGCCGACGACACTGACTTTGGAACGTACGACAACATAGCGACAGAGAAGGCTTATCTGAGTCTTGACACCAAATATGTTCCCATGGGTGGCGAGACATGCGCTCTGAGCCCCATTGTGTAAGTCACGTGACGTAGTTTTTGTGACCATTGTAGTGCCATTGGGGAACTCATGTGATGGCCAACAACATCTATCTATTTATCTATCTTATCTCTATGTCTTCAGGAATGGCGCCAGGAGGAGTGACTGCCAAACAGCTCTGACGGAAACAGCACAGTTCCACTACTCCTACATGAATCTGAACTACCACGAGGGTGTGCTGGATAGCTGGAGAAACCAGAGCTGTTTTGACCCTATTCACAGAGACCTGGGCTACAGACTAGCTCTGACAAAGGTAGGAATGTGGGTTGCTTCAACCCCATCCACCCACATGTGTCCAGCGCCACGGAAGTATGGTAGATCCCAAATCTTGCGTGTCTAGCAAGTTACGACCCTCGCTACGGTAGTTCTATGGAGCATGACCTTGGCATTCAGATTCACCTCTGCGGTCAGTGATAATTATCCGTCGGAAGTATCTTATCGTATGTTATAATACATGGTTAGTGTACGTTACCCTGTTACCCATGTTGTTACCAATTGGCCATGTTAATTGTTACTCATGTTCGTTTACTCGTCTGGAGTATCTTGGCTTACCAAACGCATCTCAGAAACAACACTTTATAACCAAGCTTCTGGATTTTGTTTTTCACATTGCTTCTAGGCCGCTTTTAGTGGATATTTAATGTTGCTATAGGTATGATTATCCTATGGGCTAATAATACACATATGGCTAATATCTGATCATGTGGACACGTTATAGTTTGATACCATGATGCATGTATGACTGTATATGTCTATGGTATCTTAGCCTCTGCTGCCATGTATGTCTGTGGTCTGCAGTGCGTATATATATTCCTCCACATTTGATTCTGTTCCAGTCGGTTCTCCCCAATGCTGTTTCCAGGGGAAGTAATCTATGTTTCCACCTGGAGATCTCCAATGCTGGCCTAGCAGCACCGTACAAAGAATGGAAAGTTAGACTTGTCCTAAAACACGTAGAGAGGTGGGCATTAATAGAAATCAAAAAAAGATCGAATAATGTATATTATAGATGATTCAATATAAAATTATACTTATTAAAATATGTTGATATAATATAAAATTATACTTATTAAAATATGAGTGATGTTTGTTGATTATGACAGCGACCAGTTCTATTCCACCATATTACCGGATGTGGATGTCAGGACCTGGTTGCCAGGAATAAATCACGTTGTTGAGGGAGCTGTCAATGTCCCTGAACACTTGCAGGAGGGATTGTACCAGGTATGTTCTAGGGGCTGTGACAGGTATGTTTTAGGACTATACCAGGTATTTTCTAAGGGCTGTAAAAATACGCTCTCACAGAGAGTGCTCTATCAGGTATGTTTGGCAATGTATTTGTATGTAATGGCTGTCAGAAGTGTCTAGTGTTTGACGCACTGTCTGTGTGTATGTGTGTGTGTGTATGTGTGTGGTGTGTGTGTGTGTGTGTGTGTGTGTGTGTGTGTGTGTGCCTGGCGCTATACACGTGTCTGTATTTGTATGTGTGCATGTTCCAGGTGTTCCTTGCACTGTACCCAGACAAGATGGCGGCTCACGCTGACTACTACATCCTGCTGGTCAACACGGATGTGCCGGACTTTGCTGCAGGAATCAATGACCTGAAGGCAGACATCCAGGTCTGTTTCGTTTGTAGAAATAATATTAGAGTTAAAATTAACAGGTGTTGGTTAATTGAGAATTATGTGATGAACTAGATCCGAGTTGACATCCTCCATCCCTGGGCCCTGTTCCTCGGAACGACCCAGAGTCGTATGCCTGTATATATGGAGTTACCACTCTACGATACAGAGTCGTATGCGTGTACATTTACAACTCTAATACCGCTATGATTGTTCCGTGTAACGTGACCTTGGTCTTGTGCCTCCTCCATTCCTGGTCTTATTGAGACAGGTGACTGGCGTGTCTTGCAACTCGCCGCCCTCTGTAAACTGTCCTAAGCTGACCTCATGGACTCCGGCAGCTCGTAGCATCCATTCCAGAGTGCAAGGAACAGGTGCGTCCACACCACTGGAATTCATTCATTTGTCTCTCGAGTTTCTTACAGACTAACAGTGACATCTTAAATCTAGTGTCGAATGTAAACCATTGAAATGTGTAAATCACTCTCCAATGGTGAGAGTAGTATGATCCGGCACTATTGTACCATGTACATCCTACAGACCCCAGCGAGTGCCAGGCGGTGACGGTGCCCAACCACTCGTTTGAGGACAGTCAGGACTGTGTGTGGAACGCGTACACTGGAGGCTACACCTTCAGTACGGCCGACTACAACGCAGGCAAGCAGTCGATACGTGTCAGTAACGGAGGAGCAACGCATGCCTTCATATTCAACACACCGTGAGTACGACACGTGAAACTAATTAAAGGGAAGTAACTATATTGCTGCTTTACTGCTGATGACATTCACATTACAGTTTTGCAGCTGATTTAAAATATGAAATGATGCTAAATGTACATTCCACACAATCTACAATAATGAATCATATTCTATTCTGTACATTCCACACAATCTACAATAATGAATCATATTCTTCTCTGTATATTCCACACAATCTACAATAATGAATCCTAGTCTTCTCTGTATATTCCACACAATCTACAATAATGAATCCTATTCTTCTATCTGTACATTCCACACAATCTACACAAAACCACCCTCATCTGTATGTTGCACAGGATCTACAAGTTCATTCTAACTGCGTACAGTCGACGAGAGGGGACATCAGCCGGTTCTAGCACAGACTACAGCTTGTACTGCGATATCTTGGTGGGTGAAGTATTTGTGTCCTAGCTCCGACATAGATACATCAGACGTCTTGATGAGTGAAGTATTCTTGTCCTAGCTCCCACATAGAGACATCAGACGTCTTGATGGGTGCAGTATTCTTGTCCTAGCTCCCACATAGAGATCAGACGTCTTGATGGGTGCAGTATTCTTGTCCTAGCTCCCACATAGAGACATCAGACGTCTTGATGGGTGCAGTATTCTTGACCTATCTCCCACATAGAGACATCAGTCCTCTTGATGGGTGCAGTATTCTTGTCCTAGCTTCCAAATAGAGACACCAGACGTCTTGATGAGTGATGTATTCTTGTCCTAGCTCCCACATAGAGACATAAGACGTCTTGATGGGTGCAATATTATTGTCCTAGCTCCCACATAGATACATCAGACGTCTTGATGAGTGAAGTATTCTTGTCCTAGCTCCCACATAGAGACATCAGACGTCTTGAT
>JAUTBT010047938.1:0-16273 GCA_032361225.1 Lepetodrilus schrolli | reverse complement strand
ATGTTGCGGGTTTCCTCCTGCCCTAAACTGACAAGTCATGATATAAGTGAAAGAATCTTGAAAGCGACTTAAAACCCTGATCTAAAAAAAAAAAAATTAAATAATTAACTCATCTAATTATTTTAATTAATTTAAATTTCATTCATTCATTTTCCGGGCTATAATACTAGTACTATCCCTACTGGAATGTCAATGAAATATTTGCCAGGCACTTTGACGCCACTGCGAAGGCTGTAATGGCTGCCAAAGAGAACGAGGGTTGTTCCAAACAAGCTGTGTACCAAGTGGACCGGTCACTTCATCTGGCCGTCCACCAGCTACATGGTTACGGTTGCCGTGGTGTGGACGGACACCAAGCAGACTGCAAGACCAGACGACCGACGTGCGAAACTGGCAAGGTCTACGTCTGCTTCCGTCAAGTCATCGGTCTGATCTTCATGAGTTCTAGCTTTGAGAAGGAAGACCTGTGCAAGTAAGTCAGGAAAGAACTCCCAAGTTTTGGTCATCATCATCAGTTTGTCCTTTAAGAACCAGTGAAAATTTATGGTAAATGCCAAAATGATTGTCAGATTCCACAAGAAGAAGTAATTATGAGACTGTCTCCATAATCCTGTCAAATATTTGTATAAACGGGCCTAGGACCATGTCGATACTGGGATTCTAACCCTAGTTGCCCCTGGTTCAAATCCCCTTCCGTGAGCCTAGCATCAATGTTCGTGAAAGCTACCTTTCTGATGCGATCTTGATATGATGCGATGTCTGTACCGTGGCAATGCATTTACCATCCTTGGTCTGCTGGTACCAGCCAGTGCAGGTTTACTGCAACATTCAGCACGGTGGAACTAAGCCCAAATTTAAAAAATAAATAAATAAAAGAAACCAAGGTATTTACAATTTTAGAAGACATTGACAGTATGCATCACAAACAATACAGTGACTATCAATTTTCCAGTTTTGGGTTGCCTTTGAAATGCAGATTTAATAACACCTTGTTATGAAGATTGACCGGAAACTGACTATTGACACAGGAAATACGTGGACATCCATCAGTGTATCGTGAAGAACAGCGATGGCTGCTCGGGCGGCAAGAAGATCACGACCGACGGCCTCATGTCGCAATTCTTGAGTTTAACACGTCGCGTCGGTAGGCTGTGTTGGGACGAGGTCAAGAAGGCGTCCTGCAACTACGAGAACATGCACAAGAAGTGCCGCCCAGTGAGCGCAGTGTTCCACTGCTACGATGACTTCACCATGCCCATGGTCTTCGATGAATGCCAGTGAGTTAGCACTCAGTGATACGTACACCAGCTTCGGGGTCGTGCCGTATTCACTTAGCAGTAGAAATACGGAAGAGAATGTGTAATGCAATTTTAATATTTTTACCTCTTAACATTGGGATTTTATAGCCATACTTTCAAAGATATGTATTTTCGCTTTGTACTAGTTCTGAGCTACAGTTCTAATGTACATTCACTTGACATACTTAAAATCAATGTTTGTTCTTCCAAACACCTTTTCACTGTTGTATGGTAGGCAAAATTCCACTGTTACCCCCTGGTATATGCGGTAGAACTTTGCTTGAATCGCCAGTAAAAGCCTGAATATGGTCGTAATCTTTTTGGCATATTATATTACTGGTAATGCAATAAGGGCACATAACTCAAAGTGGTATGAAGGGGAAACACCTAAATTTACCTTGTTTTGTTTTCATTTAGTGATGCAATGAAAATGTTTTTATTTATTGTCACGAATAAAATAAATACATAAAATATGAAAATATTGAAAACCAGTGGGACATGCAGAAAATGTAGCTTGTTGCCCAATATATATATTGTAGACAAATAAAATGTACATAATTACATGTAAAAATATGTTTGACCATGAAATATGTTAACAAACCGTGATTGTATGACTTAATCCCCATACAGTTCACAAAGGACAAGGCTTATTTTTAATGAAGTGTTATTTACATGACCCCAGTCTGACCTTATGTCTTTCTCTGCAGGAACCTGAAACTGCTCCACCTGTGTATCAAGGGGGAGACAACTGGCTGCCTGCCCATACAGAAGAAGATGGCGCTGTCTCTACTGTACATGCAGGACGGCATTGCTGACATTATGTCTCGCTGCTCCGTCGGCCAGAAAGAGGAGGAAAATGAGACTCCGTACACAAAGGTATGTGATTAGATTTCATCTAGGTGTTGGATAAACCTGTGAAGTTGGCTCCCCCTGCTGTGGTGATTCAGTAATATTTGGAGAAAATGATGTAGCTAAGACGACACATTTACTTTCAGCAGTTGTCAGGAACACTCATGTTTGATTTATATTGGTTTTGAATGCTATCTATATATTTAAAAGTTGAAAAAAGGACAGATGACTCTTCTGAAGATGGAAGATACTTCTGAAATGAAAGTGCTTGTCTTCTGAGAGTGCGACAGCATACGTCTTCCACTCAATATCTGGAAGATTCAGAATGTCTTCCGAAACAAACGAGCTAGTCCAACAGTGGGAAGATAACTCTTCCTCTTCTGGAAAATTGCTACTCGCACGCCACTAAGGAATCGCAGACTACTATACTTAGTGTCCTCACCTCTGTATACTTCAGGTTCTCGAGTGTCTGGGAGACTTTGCCGTGGACCTACACACGGCTCTGTGGAAGTCGGGCAACTCCATCTCCCACGTGTGTGACGCCAGTGTCCGAGCTGCCCAGCATTGTCTGGTGGACATGGACCTGGACATTCAGGTCAGGTTGTCTGCCCTTGAACGGATGTACCTCAAGGGTGTGCTGATGTCGGTCCAGTACTTCGCGGACAAGCTGTGCGGTATTTCTCCGCCCGATACTGTAATCACAGGTAGGAGGCTTCAGAGAATGACCCCCTGCAAGACCGTGTGTTATGATTTTTACTCAAACAATTCAATCAGTGACGAGTCTTCAAAAATTAGAAGTGATGAATAATGGCTTTAGCATACAGCTAGTCCCATAATTTTAATCACGCACGGCAGCCAGCCCAATAATTTAGACTAAAAAATGTGGTCCATGGCTGATCCCACGGTTTAAGTGATGTAATGAAGGGCGTTATATCGAGAGTTCACTGTATAGCATTCCTGAACTCAGAATTTCGTAGTTCAAGGACAATGTTACTTATATATATATACATACATGTACGATAGCTAGACGGGAACATGGCCCAGTGGAAGCTTGGTCACTCCATGGTGATGTAGACTGTGTATGTCCTGTTTTTAGTGACTGGAGACTGTGAAACTGGACATAAGAAGGCAGCCAAGTGTCTGGCAATTCAAACGATTGCCATGGTAACACGGCCATTCCTGCCCGTCACTCAAGTAGACACCCTATGTCGGTACGTAGTTCACTGACATGTATATCTGATAAAACTGTTTCTTGTAAACGGAAGACAGCATCATCTTGACAGACTATGTAGGTAGATAGTTCACATATATCTGACAATACAATTCAAACCCATATAAAAATTAATAAATAAAAATTCTCGTATATGATGATAATAGAATTTTGGCTATTTATTGTACAACATATATTGCATGTATAAGTTGCACATCAATATATCATCACGTATGGGTGAAAGATTCCCGCTGTGACAACAATAATTCACTCATTCACATCAATATATACAATTTTCTATGAATCACAAGTACAATCTCATTCAGATGCAAAAGAATTGTCTTGTATAAGCTGAGACTAGAATATTGGCTACTTACTGCCACATCAGTTCCGCAGCAACATGTACAATTGCTTAAAATGCTTATGTAAATATTTACGATTATAGAATATGTACATGTGTCTTTCATTCTTAATCCTTCTTTCTTCTCTCCCCATCTGTTCTTTCCCTTCTCTTGGAGCGGTTTTCATTTAAGTTGTGATAACTAGTAACCTATCCATTTCATCTTGAACTAAAAACAATTGTTTCTGACGCTCAGGAATTTCGTGGACATTGAGACCTGCGTGGAGACGAGTCTGTCCAGCTGCACGGCTGAAGAGAGGTCTGGGCTGGATCAATATCTGGACATTATCACAGTCAAGGCCGTCGTCATGTGCATGTCCAAGCTGGTGAGCAGGCCGTCCTGCCAACCCGAGGTGGCCACATCCTGCTACCACTCACTGACCGCCTACATGGAGAGTGGCACACTTCTCGTGGAGACCCAGTGCCAGTGAGTAGACCTTTCTACAACCTCCACCAGTAACATCCAACCTGCACCAGTAACACCCAACCTCCACCAGTAACACCCAACCTCCACCAGTAACATCCAACCTCCACCAGTAACACCCAACCTCCACCAGTAGCATCCAACCTCCACCAGTAACAACCTCCAACTTTCACCAGTAACAACATCCAGTAGAAACAACCTCCACCAATAACATCCAACCTCCACCAGTAACATCCAACCTCCACCAGTAACATCCAACCTCCACCAGTAACACCCAACCTACACCAGTAACATTCAACCTCCACCAATAACATCCAACCTCCACCAGTAGCATCCAACCTCCAACTTTCACCAGTAACAACATCCAGTAGAAACAACCTCCACCAGTAGATACAACCTCCACCAATAACATCCAACCTCCACCAGTAACATCCAACCTCCATCAGTAACATCCAACCTCCACCAGTAGATACAACCTCCACCAGTAACATCCAACCTCCACCAGTAACATCCAATCTCCACCAGTAACATCCAACCTCCACCAGTAGATACAACCTCCACCAGTAACATCCAACCTCCACCAGTAACACCCAACCTCCACCAGTAACATCCAACCTCCACCAGTAACAACCTCCAGTAGAAACAACCTCCTCTCCATTAGGAACAATCTCCAATAGGAACAATCTCCAGCAATAACAACCTCCACCAGTAAAAGCCTCCAACATCAAGCAGTAACAACATCTAACATTAATTAAGGTGTCCTTTATCCCACCTACTTTGACTTTAAACAACAAATCACAGGTCTTTATCACATATCAATAAATTATGCCACCATTTGGAGCATGGTTGTCTTGAGGTAGTGAGTCTGCCTCATGCCGTTTTTTCCACCCAGCTGTGAATGGGTACCTGGTAGGATGAGGTGGCATTGTGAATGTAAACCTTCTAGCACATTAACCGGCAGCTTGCGTTGAATACTCCCCAGGTGAAATGAGTGCACATTGATCCATTGACCAGGGTAATAATGTAGCACCATCAGCATGCTACAGAGCATGGATTTGTTGCAATATAAATGTTCACATTATTACTATTATTATTATTATTATTATGTGATGAGACAATGATGACGGCTCAGTATGTGTCTCCCACAGACAGGTGACGGAGACCAGGCAGTGTGCACTGAAGCACCTAGACACGTGTCAGGGCCAGGTGCACTCTCATCTGCAGGAAGCAAACTCACTGGTAGGTCTTGCCACTCCTCTCTTGTCATAGAAACCATCTCAATTGACGTATTGCAAAGCTACACCCGCTTGCAATGTCTGTCAAGGTTTGCCACATGTCAAGCATGCCAACAGACACTAGTGTTGATCCAGGATATTCATCCAGAGATATGGTTTCACGATTAGCATTTACCGTCTTCCGTGAAATTTTCGAGGTCGGCAAATTTAGAGGTTACAGGACTAAAGAGGTTTCGAGGATTGTTATTTTCGAGGATGTCTAACTAGCATTTCTATAAAATATTTGGTAGATATTGTCTAACGGTAGTGGTTATTATATATCTATCCCCTGGTCGTTGCATGTTGGGGACATGTGATCAACGTTAATCCATTGCGAGTATCCACACAACTTACAACCATCTGATAATTGCTATCCATACATGCCCACTTAGTTTCAAATAAGCACATGGTTATAAGAAATTAAGTTGGTTGTAGTCCTGCATAGCCTAACGTAGTAAGAGTAATTATTGACATTAAACAGCTGTTAAACAAGCCGCCATTATGACTATTTGACGAGATGCTATTTATCTTATCAAACTTATCAAAGCAGAGTACCAGAAGTACCAGAGATCAGCTTCGCTTGATTGATCACGATCAACACATTGTATAATTTACCGTATATATTTACTCAGAGTTTACATCCAGTGTCAACAAACTGCATACTTCATACGTAAATAGATTAAGACCTTTGTTTCGGTTCATAGATCAATGCGTGACACTAATTGACATGCCCCCTTTCTTTCCCTACCGCATTTAGACACCGGATGAACGTACTTACAAGTGTCTCACATGTGTCTTTGTTACCCTTCATTTAAGTTTTTACCTGGAATCGTCTTAATAATATAAATTTACTATCGCTATTATTTTCTTATTGAAATATATGATGATTAGTTGTACATATACGTTATTACAAAGTTGACAACTGCGCATGTCAAAACGGATATTTATAATGACGCGCACAAGGCTCTCATGCATGATAGTGTGGTTTTCAACCTGACAGCGTCAGGAAACTTTAGTGGGTAGAATTAGTTTGAGGTTGACAAATTAACCTTGAATACCTCGAACGTTTCCAACCTCGAACATTTCCTGGTATACGTCTGCCTTGCTAGGATAGTCTAATCCACTTCTAACATACCTGTATGTACTTGACTAACTGGTGACTGACAGCTCGCACTAGGTTAATTAACACTAATGGAAGTGTATGTGACTTGCTGTGACATTTGAGTATCACTATGATGTGTGTTCCAGGTTGTCACCAAGTACCAGGGTGCCTGTCCTGGGTTGGACCACTGTAGACCAAGTCCCGAGTCTTGCAGATTATCCACTCAGGTGGTCACCGACTGCCTGGCACCTCTCGTGGATTTGTCCATCAATCCCACCAACTACTATGAGATACACACATGTTGGTAGGTGTGGATGTTTGTTCTCGGGACATCACCAAATTGTATATAAATTGATATTTAAGCTTCTAAATACTCAATATATTTTACCTTTTTATGACAGATTTCCCTGTGTTTTTTGGCAAATTATTTATTAGATATCAGATTCACTTTGTAATGATTCTGACCTCTATCTGGCAATGGCACCGGTTTATATCAAATCTGGCCCTGAGGTTTATGAAACTTTCTCGAATATTATTTCATGCTTAACCCAAGTTTTCTTTGCAAATCCCATACAAAATTTGAGTTGAGAACGAAATCGCACTCAAAATGGTTCCGTAACTTCATGGCCTGATTTCTGTGAGAGTGTACATCTGTATATGGAACTGTACCCATGTCATTGCAGGCTGATAGACGACATATTCCAGTGCCTTCAGAACGCTGGAGCATCGCTGTGCACCGACGCCCAAGTAACCACGGCGTGGAATAGCGTGAAGGATGCCATCCAGACGGTGGTCGGCATCGTCTCGTTGCCATGTGCCGCCGACATCAGGAAGGAGAGTCTGACGGCGTCATGTCCGTCTAAACCTCACAAGTGTGCCGTGTTCCTGGCCATGGCGTGCCTCGATGTCAGACTGAAGGAACTCTCCATCGGGGAGGATAGAACCACGTGAGTTAACACATTTGATGAATTATCTCTTGCCATGGCATGTCTCGGCATCAGACTGAGTGAACTCTGTTGGGGAGGATAGAACCAGGTGACGAACACATTTGATGAACTATCTCTTGGTATCTTTAAAATCTGGTCGTCGAATATTCATGTGTTCACCTCATTGATATTAATACTAGTAAACTATGTTGTTGTCATCTGTCAGTCAATAATCAGTTCATTGAATCTACCTTCAGATTTATATGAAAGATGATGGCAAATAATCTCGTGTGGTACCATAGTTAAAAAGCTAATAAATATGAAGAGTTATATTTTGATCCAAAAAGAAACTTAAATCTTTCTATTAAAAGATTACAAATTTAGACTACTGTGCAGGGCTGGACAGAACGGATTATCTGCCTAGCTGGGACAGGTATCATCCAGGCAGACATGTGAAATAGCCCTGATTAACAAGGCCTTAACCTACAGGGCAAGTAGTCTCATGTCCGACAGGACACAGGGACAGGTGCCTCAAACAGTTAATGTAGAACCCTGCAGTGTATGTCTGCTCATAACTTGTTTGTTTGATCAACGGATTTTCGTTCTGTTCTGCACGGAGGATATTCTTCTGTTCTGCACTGAGGATATTGTTCTGTTGTGTTCCAGCATTGCCCGCGACACAGCAGTATCAACGTGCGTGTGGCAGAACATCCGAGGTTGTACGTCCATCCAGCAGATGATCTTCCGAACATCTGTCAGCCAGACATTGCGCGACGTCGTCACTGTCCCCGTGTCTGAAGTGGACCTCTCGCCGTTCGCTCACTTCATCGACAACATGAACGTCGACTTCTTCATGGCGTTCAAGTATCCGGAGAACAACCTGTGGGACCTATGCTTTGCAGCTCGAGGCGCAGTGGCCGGCTTTGAGACCGTGTTCATCAAGGCTGGGGATGACAAGCTTCAGTTTGAGTCGACGCTGGTGAAACGATCGCGACACCTGTTGAAGGCGTTCACCGACCATGCCTGTAATGACGCTGGTATGTCCACCATGTTTGCCTGATGTGTTAATGTGCTGGCCAAGTTTGGCATTCATGTTGAATCTTCATTTGTAAAACATTCTAAAAAAGATATTGAAAACATTCTATGCTTTTGTCAAATATTTCAGACAGTTCTGACATTTCATTTCAGATGTTGTTGGTACAATAATCACGCTGTCAAATCCTGGTATGTATCAGCTCTTGTTTGAATTATTTAAATTTTAGTTTTATCTTGCAAACAATGTTTTACATTATCTGTATAGTTTATCTCTACACTGTACCTCTATGCTTTATTCTGTATTACCACCTTGTATTTCTATGCTCTATTCTGTATGACCACCCTGTATCTCTATGCTCTATTCTTTGTGACCACCCTGTACCTCTATGCTCTATTCTGTATGACCACCCTGTATCTCTATGCTCTATTCTATATGACCACCCTGTATCTCTATGCTCTATTCTGTATGACCACCTTGTATCGCTATGCTCTCTACTGTATGACTTGTATGACTGCAGAAGATGACAAATGCCCGCTTGATGACCTCCTGTACAAGTACAATGCCTTGTTGGTGCAGTCTGTATTCAGTGGCTTCATGTCAGTGGCGGACAGTATGGCTCTCTGCAGGTAAATGCCGAGACTCCATCCAGGGGTCCTTTGTAGAGCATTGCAATGCTTCTAGCAGTATTTAGAATGTATATTGCAATACGATAAATATATAATATTAATAATAATAATGAAATTAAACAATAATAACGATGATGATGATGATGATAGTAATAATAATAACTAATCATCATAATATTAATAATAAATAATAATAATAACAACAATAATAATAATATTAATAATAATAATAATTACCAGTTCCCAGATATTGTAATAATTAAGATGCTTTTCTCTGACATGCCACCAATTATTAAATTATGAATATCTTTACTTTTTCAGATCTGAGAAGATGGACATGTTCAACAGTGAAGCAATGGCTGCCTGCTCGGATGGTTTCAAGACCCAGATGAGATTTGCATCGCGCCTCCTGACGTCGACTGTATCATCTGTGTGCGAGGAACCCCGCATCTGCAGCATTACAGGAGCTCGTCGCTGTTCACTCAGCCTCGGCATTGCCATATCTAACTACGGCCTGAGTGTCTCGCGGGAAGGACTGTGCCAGTATGTGAATTTGTAGGAATATGTAAATGTACACATTTGTATCCAGTCCTACAGGTCTTTTTTTGTGCTCATTTTTATTGTGAAATAGCAAATTAATAGCCATGATGTGTGGCATGATGCATCTATTGACAAATATATTTTGGTTGAGTTTTATTGTTAATAGTAGTTGCTGCATGAATCATCGGTTTTATGCTATGCGAGTCGTATGTAATGTTCATGTCATCCTCTTTTCTGTGCGAGGCATCATATATGTTCTATGTCAATCATCTATTATGCTCATCATAAGTCATCTATTATGTTCTGCGTGAATCATCTGTTATGTTCTGTGAGAGTCATCTGTTATGTTCTGTGAGAGTTATCTGTTATGTTTGATGAGAGTCATCTGTTATGTTCCGTGAGAGTCATCTGTTATGTTCTGTGAGAGTCATCTGTTATGTTCTGTGAGAGTCATCTGTTATGTTCTGTGCAGTCATTTGTTACATTTTGTGCAAGTCATCCATTATTTTCTGTACCAGTCATCTTATGTTCTGTGTAAATCATTTGTTTATGTTCTGTGCCCGGGTGTGTTCCAGGGCTCTGCTGTATGCCGACACGTGCATCGAGCGGAACATTTACAGATGCAGGGAAAGATTTACCGCCTTCATAAGGAAGCGCTACCTCAAGGAAAGCAGCGTAGCCGTGGATATCTGTGCCGGAAAAGAGGACGACTTCTTCATCCCTCGCTGTCAAGTAAGTATAGGATGGGTACATGATGTCCACCAACTTCACCTGTATCAAACGAGCTCATCCGTGTAGACTCTATAGGTATACTTTACAAATACTAAATATAATCGGTCAATCCTGTTAAAAATATAGTCTCCAATTTATACTTATTATGTCAGATCTACCCTCAGTTTTAATGCTGATTTCTTTAAATTCCAATAGATTGAGAGCGATGAATACGAAAGTGTTTGTAACAAAGTGGAAAGCGAGAATTGCGTGAGATCCTTTGGCAGGAAGGTGGCAGCTTGGCCGCTTTTTAACAGGAAAAGACAATGTGTGTAAGTTGTTCCTTCTGTCCATATTCCTTCTGTCCATGTTCCTTCTGTCCATATTCCTTCTGTCCATGTTCCTTACACATTTCTGTGTTTTACTGATGAGTGTCTATCACCTGGTGCCAAACCGGGCCCTTGTTACGTTTGTGGGAGGCTGTTACAAAAACTATTATTTTATTTTAACATTGTGGTTAATTTTTTTATTATTATTAAAATAGTGAGACATATTGCTTCAATTTCTTTTAAAAGGACATACTAACCATCTCCACTGGGTCCCTAAAATTGAACTTACAATCAATTGAAGCTATAATTGTTGTAAGCAACAGGGCCCAGGTCTGTAGGAAAAATAATTATTTCCAGGGGCAGGTGGTAGTACAATGGTGGAATGTTGGACTTCAGAGTCAAATGCCCCCGCGGGTTCAAATCCTGTCCTGAGGGCCCTGCATCAATGTTTGTGAAGTTACCTTTCCAACATGATCATGATAGGATGCACTGTCTGTACTCTGGCAATGCAGTTATCACCCTTGGTCTTGTCAGTACCAGCCGGTGCTCGCAGGTTTACTGCAACATTCAGTGCTACATACGTTGCGGGTTTCCTCCTGCCATAAAATATAAGTGAAAGAATCTTGAAAGCGGTTCTAAATTTATAAAAATACAAAAATATACGAATTGATGAAAAGATTTACTATTGTATCACTATTTGTTGTCGTGTATGGGTGAAAGATTCCTGCAGCAATCTTAAAACAATAAATCACACACTCACTACTAACCACGTTTCTTACGATATTTTATCCATGAAACACTACCTCTTCCTGTTATCTAGAGAGCTTGTCAAGACACGTCAGTGCCTGCAGAAATACGCCCAGAACTGTGTTGAGCGACAAGATCAACTTTCCTTCAGTGGATACATGAGACTAGTGACGAAGTTCTTCAAGGATGACCCCTGTCGACTGGATGACTACGAGTACGAGTGTCGCCCACACTGCCACCTACAGGATGCCCAGGAATGTCTGCATGCCATGCACAAGAAAGTGCGGTCCTTGGACAGACAGGACGGGACAGCAGCGTGCATGTAGGACATTGTTTTCAGTCCCATAAGAATTCTGTCCGCTCTCATCTATAGCTAGCTATTCATCATTTGCATAGAAAGCATTTCCTACTTCAATATTGCGTATGGGTGAAAGATTCCTGCTGTGACAATACATTCAAAATCTGTTATTGCAAAGCTAAGTGTTTCTTTCTTAAAGCCTCAATTATTGCTTTTATCCGATTTTTAATCTGTATATATTGTAGTGATTTTAGCACACTGTCAAATGTGTGGAATAATGTGCATTAGAAATAGCCAATATTATTATTATTGTTATTGTTATTATTATTATTATTATTATTATTATTATCATTATTATTATTATTATGCAATAGCTCGCTCACTCCTACTTCAATATTATGTTTCTGTCTCTCTTCCCTGTTATGCACTTTATCAATAGTTTGCCAGAAAGATAACTCAGTCTTACGTCATTGGGTCTGTCTACTGACCTGTTACTATATAGAGACTGCAGCCATGGCACAGTGGTGAGTGTCAGCCCAGAGAGTGGTAGGTCAATGCTTCGAGTCCCGGCTGCATCATGCCTCAAGATGTTAAAAGAAGGCACTTGTTGTCGTTCCCCTGCACTCAGCATTAAAGGGATATAACAAGGCCTGGACCTGGACAAGTTTTGTTCACAAATCCCCACATACAATTTGAGCTTGAGCATGAAATCGTACTCAAAATGCTTTGTAATCGCGGGGCCCGGTCAACTCAGTCAGTATATATTGTGTCTGGGGTGTCCATGTTTTAGCTGCAGCATGATATACCATTGAGCTAGCACTACTTAATCGGTGGAAATCTGTATAGTAGAAACTGGGCATGTACAAACAAAACATGCAAGCTGTGATTTGATTGAAATAATCTTGAATGCAGCTCTCATCCCAATTTCAACTAACATCAACCAACTGACTAGATCTACACCACATTCATTGGTCCACAGAATCATCACAGACACTCGCACGTGTCTGTCATCCAAGACGTACCGATGTCCGAGTGAACTGCGGAATCGCCTGCAGGACATGATGGCTGCCGTGCTGCGTGTGGTTGACCTTCACAAAGCGGATTGCATCAATGTCCAGCGATGTGTGTCTGACTTCGAGGGACTGGCCCAGGGAATATTCGGATACGCAAACCTGGAGTGGCCAGGAGCGAAGGGAGAAGATGGTAAGAAAGTGGAACCGTGGAATTGGTAATTGTGTACACAAACAGCCCTAGCAGGCATTACCATCCAGCCTTAGAAGCAGTTAGAAACAGACTTTTTAAAATCGAGTTTATTAGTAGCTTATTAAGTGTATTTTGTTTGGTATATTGATATTGCTACGGTAAGATGCTTCTATTGGTTTCAGCCAGCGGGGTTACCCCTTTGGCTCATTCGGTAGAGAATTGGAATTGCAATCCAGCAACTTAGGTTCAAATCTCATAATTGGCATGATCCTGTTTCACTAGTATTGATGCAAAGTAAGACAACCCTGCTGTATGCGTCCAGTGTTATCTCTGTGATAAGTTTCCGATGTGATGTTTCCAGATGGAGAGGGCTACAAGCATCCTGTTCCGAAGTACCCCGATGTGGACCTCCGTCGGCTGTGCCGCCTGGCCAAGGAATCATGGCGGTGTATCCAGAGTGGTCTGCACTTGCTGCCCTCCAAACGTCGCTTCATCGTACAGGTGGCACTGTTACCAGTGTGGGCAAACATTCAAGAAAGATGTGGCAACACAGGTATTACGGGTGGACAGATGTAGCAACACATGTATTACGGGTGGACAGGTATTACGGGTGGACAGATGTGGCAACACAGGTATTATGGGTGGACAGATGTGGCAACACAGGTATTACGGGTGGACAGATGTGGCAACACAGGTATTACGGGTGGACAGATGTGGCAACACAGGTATTACAGGTGGACAGATGTGGCAACACAGGTATTACAGGTGGACAGATGTGGCAACTATGCATAGCTAGGTTATTGCTTTTAAAGATTTTGCTTGTGCTACAATGTTGTAGACTGTTGTTCTAGATGTGACTCCTTCCAGCAGTATCTCCTGGCAAGTCTACGTACTTCAGGTGTATTTAATGTTGCCATCCTATCGGGAACGCTGGACCACTACGTTATTCAGTAGTAGTGACATTTACCTGCTTCATTGAACACTTAGGCTGTCCGGAATAGTCTATGATTATTTTAAGATCTAGGACAAGTGTATTGAGCTATAATGACCTGTTGAGGCAGTTGTGGATGTTGTGTAATGACCTGGAGAGATGTTGCTTTGGTTCCAGTTCCACAGAGGTGCTTTGTCTGCGATGGAGCCACATCGGACAAGGAGTGCAATCGGCAGATGGAAACGTGTGGACCACATGAACAGGTAAACATGTAAACAAACCTGGCCTGTCATGCTGCCGCCAAAAAAGAGGTTAAATAGTTATGACCTGTGACCTGTGACCTGCAGTGGAGATGACTGGAATGTCGTGTGAATGTTTCAGATGTGTGAGAGTGTTGCCACTCATGATGACAGCGTGGTGCCAGTACTGCGGTTCTACAAGTCCTGTGTCCGTCCGTCGTTCTGCAGATTGAGGTGTTCTGGAAGGAAGTGTATCAGCCACTGTTGCCGTGGTGATCTCTGCAACAAGATTTATGACTTTCAATCCGAAATCGGTCAGTATAGGATTATATCTATTATTCATGACCCAGTTATTTTAAATAGAAAACTGGAATACTAATTGAAGTTGATATGAAAATGACTTGCAGAGTACCACAATTGCAATGTAATGAAGACTGTTGATTTCAGAGCCCATGCTGTGTCGTGTGGAGCTGTCTTTGGCTTGTACAATCAGTCTGGTCCGCTCTGTCATCATCACTGGGGAGGTCATCTGCAAGTACGTATTACACGATCACTTGAAAAAATGTCGCTGTTAGTCACTACTCATGTTATGTCGAGGTCATTTATCATTTACAAACCATGATATAAGTGAAAGATTTTTTAAAGTGGCTCTAAACCCCAATTAAACAAAATAAAATGGAAAATGCGAGCACGCTGATCCATTGACTGGAATAGTAATGCAGCACTCTGAGCTCAATTTCGAGTGTGGATTTGGTGCAATATAAATGCACACATTATTATTATTATTATTATTATTATAAAATTTGCAAAATGAATGTCTGTGGTTCCAGGTCGAGTCAGCAGAACCTTATGTGTATGGAGGTCAACAGTCGTGCGTGTCACAGTTCAGAAATGGCCAGCTTCTCGAGCGCGGCCTTCACCATCCTGACGTCGATATCGGAGAGGACCTGTCTCATTCAGCTGACGTCCTCCACGTGCGGATCCAATGCCATTCTGTCCACGTACGCCATCCTCGGCAATGGATTCGTAGGCATGAACGACAAGGTCTGCAGGTGAGGGGTGGCATTCACTCGGAGTCACAGGGATTAATTCTGCAGCAGGATCCCTGGGCGATGTTTCTATCTAATTCTCATTAAGTCTCCCCGATCTCAATGTTCCATATCCTCCCGAAAAAAATGCAATTCAAACGCAGAAATTACAAAAACATTTTAAGTATGATTTCATGCTCAAGAGTTGAGCATGAGTTTATTCTCAAAAACATTTCATAATTTCGGTGTCTGGTCTTATATGTTGTCTAAAACTTCAAGAACAATCAAGAACTTTTGTTAGTAAGCAAACTGGGGGTGGGTGGTAGCGCAGTGGTAGGACAGTTGGACTTCCGAGCCAAAGGTTCCAGGTTCAAATCCCACCCCAGGGGCCCGGCATCAATGTTCTCGAAAGTTACCTTTCTCACGTGATATTGATAGGATGCAATGTCTGTAGAGTGGCAATGCAGTTGTCATCCTTGGTCTTGTCAGTACCAGCCAATGCTCGCAGGTTTACTGCAACATTCAGCACTACGGATGCTGTGGGTTTCCTCCTGCCCTAAACTGACAAGTGAAGGAATCTTGAAAGCGACTTAAAACCCCAATCAAAAATAAATAAAAAAATAAATAAATAGTAAACAAACTAAGGTGAAAGCGTCTAGAATAATCCAGATTTTCTAATTTAGTAAATAAAAGGGAAAGACAACTCTAATCTGAACCTCATCTCAACTTTTGATTATCTATTTGGTTATCTCCCTGGATAAGAGAGCTCTAAGATGTGTACATTTTAAGGATGTTTCCTTCCAATGTGTAACAGCTAGTGTATCAGTCAAAGTAGGCCTTCGATTCATGAAATACCAGTTCACAGCAAAATCCTAACAGGATCATGGCTTGACACGTTCACCTCGGGAGTCCTGCCATGCTGTGTTTTTTGTGCATCCACGTTAGGTAACCAGACATGGCCTGGTCATCGCAAATGGGTGAAAGATTCCTGCAGCAATGCTATTGTAACATACGATCATACCGAACCTGGGATTTGAACCCGAGTTGCTGGATTGTGAGTCCAACGCTCTACCGAATGAGCCAAAGGGGTAACCCTGCTGGC
>JAUTBT010047937.1:0-34873 GCA_032361225.1 Lepetodrilus schrolli | reverse complement strand
TGCGGGTTTCCTCCTGCCCTAAACTGACAAGTCGTGATATAAGTGAAAGAATATTGAAAGCGACTTAAAACCCCAATGCAATAAATAATAATAATAAAAATATATATATATATATAAAAAATTAAAAAATTAAAATAATAAAAAGATTATATATATATATATAATGTACTGTCCTAAAATAATGTTTGAAAATATGATAAGAAGCTTATATATTTACAATATTAATGCGTTTTTACCTCATGTGTGTTCACGATCCACCAGAATAAGTACTGTATTATATCCTTCAAACTTCATAGAGGATGGCATAATTACGTTTGTCAATTCCCTCTCATGGTGCACATATTTAATTATGTCTTGTTAATAGTCTTGTTTGTACTTTCATGAGAATAAATGTTGTTTTAATGAAGAGTAGTCCGACAAGAATATTCGAGGTTACAAATGTATTTAAAACAAAAAAGTACCCGCATGACATGTGTCTCTTAAAAATAATAATTGCCATAGTAAAAGAGAATAAACTACAAACGTTGTGTGCAGAAGGGCATGGCCATTGCTATAGATTTTTGTAGACTGTTATATTAAAATTTGTATCTGACCTAACTTTGTGAGGAATGTGGGGGATATATCATCTATTTCTGACCCATCAAGTGGTGTGTTTGTTCGCATGACCGCTTGCACGCTTGGCGGTAATTATACGTGATATTGTACACCAAGACACCTACATGTTTCAAAACCGATGAATAGATCTAGCGTATGTGGGTAAGTACGAACCACTTCGTGCCTTTCATCGCTGTACAATAAACAGACCGTTCCAATGTGTGTCCTATTATAGAGTATACATCGTCCAGCTAACTAGTGACAATTCAAATATTTTTATACAACGTAATGGGATGTTCTTTAAGTAAAGGGTTTGCAAATATTGTGTGTGGTATAGCTACGGTGGCCGTGTGTTCACCTTAGGTGTGGGGTAGATGCAAGCTTAAGTGTTTCCTGTACCACAGAAGGGGGTATTCAGGACTGATTCTTACTTCCATTGGAACCACGAAGGAGGGGGCGGAATGCCATGCTTGTCAATTCGGGGTGGAGTAGATGTCTAGCTGACATTGCCACCAAGAAAAACGTGGAGAGAAATAATGCCCTTCAACCAATTGAATCTTTCTGTCGCCAGTGTAAAGGTACAAGACGGGACAATAGAGTCGTGAGTGGGGAAATGGATTTAGAATTATAATCGGATAAAGAGGACATGTGGACATAATAATGATAGCGGTACTCTACGAGTCCGACCATTCATATTGATGAAGTGTGTTTTTGAAGGGTAGAAGGAAGGAATGGAGGTTGATCATACAAACCGACTCTTAATCCAGATGCCCACGGAGCTGATTTATCGTCTCTGGACGACAGGAAAACATACGACCCTTTGTTATAGCCGTGGCTAAACACTGAACACTGCCTATGAACTTCTCACTAACTTTTCATTGGGAAATATTGTATTGTCGTGTTTGTCACGGATGGGAGCAGACGACAAACTATAACGAGCAGACGAACCGCTTTATGAGTCGGAACTCTCCACAATTCTCTGGACAATCATCCTAATCAACCCACGATACTACAACGAATAAATAAATTAATTTATATTTACAAATTCATCCGTGTGTGTTTTTGAAGTATTTGCATGAAGAACGTTTTCGTTGGTGCAGCTGCATGTCGTAGGAAATACACGACTCTTTAATGCGAATGAAACATTACTGATTACAAAAAGGACTTTAAAATCCGGGGTTATTACACAAGACGTTGTGAGACAGGTCGGCAGTGATTTCGAGAGTAGTTCGGCAACAATAACCCCTGTTTGCCCACGATGTTCTACTGTTTCTGAAACCGTTTGTCGGCGGTGCTACCGATTTCCCCCGACGAGGTTCCCTTTCCCTCTCCTGTCAGTTCCAGACACAAACCGGAACCTCCCTGGAACATAGCCTGAATGGCTAAATCAGTCGACAACTGTTCGGATTGATGGTTAACTACGAGAACAAGGTTCCCCTCTGCAGGGGTGTTTAAATCATTCTGGATTTATTGTGGATCATGTGTCACGTAATCTCGGGATTGGAGTGAGCTTATTCCGCCAACAGTCAAAGACACTCCTACTTCAGATGCTACTCTTGTTCCTCATGAACACGTCCCACTCTAGAGTGAAACATACGATACCTCGGTAGAACTAACGCCGACCAGTGCCACCATTCATTGCACGCCTCTTCAAAACACAGATTTAAGGCAGTCAGTAGTTCTAAAATGAAACCAATTAGTATTGGCACACTCGCAGCAGAAGTCCGCCGCATGGCTATTCCTAGTTAAGCATCTCCTCCAGAAGGGTATTGGAACCAATTCACGTGGAAAGCTTTCAGAAATTTAAGCAGCATGCTTTTGGCGCGGTAACAATGAGTTGTCCCCCTTGTTTTGTTACGGCGGCGCTGCGGGGTCCCGAGTCTCGCTGGATGACACAAGGTGTCAACACTATTCATGTTACGTCATATAGGGCTGATAATGTCATTAGTGGCGTAGACAAATACAAACATTGTGAAGACTTGGCTAAAGCCTAACAAGTACTGGCCATTTGACATTGACTAGACTCGGCAAGAACTTGACAAGGATTTGACAAGGCCGAGGTAGTTATTACGCCAACACCCTACCAACTGTCACAAAGCGAGAGGCTTTGTCATTTTAACTCCGACAAGCAAAGCCACGTGAATCTACTTCAGAACTCAATTTGACCCTCATTATGTTCATATTTTAAATTTAGTTTAGTAAAGACATAATTCATGTGATAATTCATGTTGAAAATTCACATTGAATTAAATTTTCCTCTCAGTTTAGTTTCATTTTAACATGATGAAGTTAACAGATATTTCAGTATGAAGTTAGAATCGATTTGATATCACGTTATCCTCGATTTGTTTCAGGGAATGAAATTACATGAACAACGATTTAATTTATTTGCACAAATATATTTAAATAGTTTTTAGAATAGTGTCATTTACCAAGATAAATAGATACATTATACTCCAATAAACCGATACTCAAATGATTTGACTGGAATGTTTTAGAGGAAAATTAGATTATTATATTCTTGTCTACATCTCCACAATCATGTGCTAGATAACTGACTGAATTTTAGTTAACTGACGGGAGAACTATTCGGGTAATTGATGCCTGGAGACATAGGGACGTGAACATTACTCTCATGGTTCTATGGGTTCCAATATTAGAAACTTCTTTATTTACCTCAAAGAACTTAGTCAGTTGTGAAATTGATACCCCGCAAAAGGCAGAAATCACCGTGTTTTTTTTATAGAGAGCACGATGTTTCGCCTATTATGTATAGCTTACGGGCGCTTTAAAATTTCATAACCGAAAAGGGAAGAAAAAAAGAGTACATGTTTCCTAAACGTTTGTAAATATTTGCTGATGCCGCTGGCTACGTGGTTCAAGCGACTATAGCCTATTGTGGTTCTACCAAGTCCACAAGAAGATCACGCCGACTACAGAATCGTATCGTTTTTCTTAATCTCTCGACACACATGCCTAACAGACGCTTTTGTTGCCGTTTTCCTTCCGATTACCGTCCTGCATAAAAGGTTGATCCGAATCCAACGATGCCGACAGACGACAGTTTCAAGGAGCAGACGATTGGGTCAGAAAATGGCGCGAAGGGTCATGAAACTGGGGGCATAATTATCATCTCTGGAACCGTGTGATGATGTGGCATGGTCCCGAAGCTGTCGCGTCTTTCTGTAGCAAAATGGACCCCAAAGAGGTCTAAATTACTATCATTTCATGCAGAAATAATTCGATACATTTACAGCAGAAGCAAGAATGAATGAAAGCCAAATATGCCTGAAGGTTAGTTAGGAAGTTTTTAGAAGTGAAAACTGAAGCCTAGGTGATGCGTTCATTAATCACTTCATTCGTATGGGTTTCCTGAATGCTACTGGGTTCCAACTTCGTATGGTATATGTTAAATTACAAGACGAGACAAGTAGCATGTTCGGTTGGTCGCTCAAAATCCTTCGGGGTTTATTATATGTCTAAGCATCGCTTCCAATGAAAAGATCATCTTTCGCTAAGTTATTGTAATTGTGGATGCAGAATCGACGCGATGGTTTTCTAAGCCAAGCGTTTGGCTTATTGTCGACCTTTGAAATCCTGGGAAAATGCAAAGGGACTTTGATTCATAGAATTGAGATTTTAAGATGGTGTTTAGATAATTACGTTCGACCCAAAACCACATGTAAATGTTTTCGGGACATACGCATAGATACAGTTACTAACTTCAAAGTCAGTGAATTAATTTCAAAATAACATGGTGTATCTCTATAAAATTATAAATGTATGTTGCTTTTTTTTTGCTCTATGGAAAGATTAATGTATTCAGATCCAAATTGTGATTTGTGTTTCAAAATAGATATGTGCATTGACTTGTGACTTGAAATACTAATTGCATTTGATTATTCTTGAAATGGTCAGAAGTATATATTTTGATACAGACACTTATTATTGTGAAGAACCACAAAACCACCAAATTACGAATTGTATTAATGGGTTATCATTTTATCATTGATTGCATTTTAACATAATTTTTTTTCAATGAAATGCTCTTACTAAATGATGGGAGTAAAATATTCTCTTCGAAAGCAAACATCTTTGAACGTGTACTACATAAAATCGGTGTGTTAATTAATATTTAACTTGCCCAATAATTGAATGTATTCGGTATCTGTTAAAATCTGTTCAAATCAGCAGCATTTCAAAGCATTTAAGTAATAGTGAATACTATGTTATTATGCTTTTAATATACCGGAGCGGTGCTCGTACAAGCCAAATTGATTTCTGTACCAACCCTTAGTACCAATAATACAAATTATGTTAAACCACATTCAGTCATCTCTTATTTGAGGAATATTATTCAATAAACGAGGCCATTAATCTCCAAACTCTCTATTTAATAAGCAAATACACCTATTAATAATTTAGTCAGTAGATTAGTCAATATCCGTTAATTGTTAGCAGGAGGATATGTTTAATGAAAGTTCCTTATCGCACAGGATGGCTCACATTTAAAGAACACATTACTTAATAATATTAATATTATGTATGTATAGACTTAATACTGGACTTATTAAATATCTATAACATCTGCTAAGCACTCAAATAGACAATTCTTCATAAAAATCAAAACATTTATTAATATGATTTTATGCGTTTTATTGACATTTTATCGTGAAACTTTGCCAGTTCCTTTGGTCCTTCCGTTAACCAGAATCAATCAGATGGTGTAGATGTGTTTACAGCTGGAGCAACAACATAGTAAATACTCCCATTCATCTCGACACCACTACCCGGGGATAAGCTACGGTTTCGTTACAATCTACAATTGTATCTGAATGCTTGTTACCACGGCCAGATAACAAATCCAGATAAAGAGGTGATACGTTAGTAAGCCATGGCGTAAAGTGTGAAACAAACGTACAAGTAGGAGATCTGCTGGCGGGACAATGGACCCTATCGTAACGGCCTCTCCTTGCCGCAAAGCCAAGTCATTATACAGAGATCACTGCTTACCACCTCCGGAGTCTTCAGAAGCTAGAGAGCCTTCAAGAAGGGGGACAGTTGTGAGCGGACAATGTGGTCCTTGGAGTGGACTAATTCTCGGGCTGTTTAGATGATGGTCAAGAAATGAGGCGTGTGTGAAGAGGACACTACTGGACGTCATCGTACTGGCCACTGCATGAGATGTCCGGTAGTTATGCGGTCATTGTGATTCGGACAATTGAACGCGGGTTTCTTACGAAAACGTCGTGAGCACCCCGGGGTGACGTTGTCTCGGGAGTTGAAATCCCGTGAGGTGGGGAATCATTACACGTTATTTATATACAATTTGTCTTGGCCTCCGTCATCAAAGAGAAGAGCTGATGAGTTGATACCTGGCCGAGCGTTAACCTTCGTTGCATGACGCGCCATCTAGATCTCTGTTCTCGCCGGGGTGTGGAAATTATCTTACAATTAACAATTTAAATCATTTCAATGGGACACGGACTCGTGGAGAAATGTAAATGATTTTTTCTCTCTCGAACTTCCTGTCTGTAGCCAATGTTCCGCAGCAGAGCGTTGGGAAATGAGTATCAAATTAAGGAGTTAGCGGCTTTAATCAGCACGCTAACGGATGGTGGTAAAACTGCGAGTCAAAGGACTGGATGACTTGTAAGATGAAGCGACATTCTTTACATATTTGTGTTAATGCAACAGATGGATTAAATAGCAACGCGTCGGTATTAAAAAAAGACACAATAATGGGAATTAATTTGCAAGTCTAATAAGGGGCAAATATCCTATTAAAAATGGGAATTAACACTGGCTTTGCTTCCACTGAAGTTTAGCATAGGAGCTGCTTGTTACAGATCTAATAATTCTGCTTGTTGACTTGTATTGGCTGTTTGCAAGTTATACTGAAGATGTACAATTTTCAAGTTTAATGTAGTCTCATATACATCATATTTCAGCAACTACCTGGCACAGGTGTATCAGTCATTAAAATGTTACGAGTGATTTACAGAGCTTCGTACACCCTTCTTGGCAGGAGAGTAGCAACGAACATAATTTATACTTTAATAACAATGAAAATAAGCATAGGTACATCAATGAATCTAAGCTATATAAAACAATGCTTGAATAGGCATATACAAAGATATAAAACTGAGGTTGAAACCATATTGAAAACTAATGCAAAAACGTCACCTAAGTCGTCCTGGAATGTGCTAAATAGAAACAATAAAAGCAACGATATATGAATGCCCTTTTAGAGCATTTTAAAGATGTTTTCACAAATATAATTGATGACAATAGAACAAATGAGATTGAGGATGAAGATTTAACATCAGGATATGATGATACCATACTAAACACTGATATTACCCGTGAAGAAATTAGTGAAGATGTTAGGTCATTAAAAAGAAGTGAAGCATCTAGTGTGGATCTTATAGAAAATAGATATTATGATAGACCTCTATGTAATCTACTTTAATTTGATCCTAACGTCAGATATAATTCCAGAAAGCTGGCAAATAGGGATGATAAAGCCAATATATTAGAAAAAGGGAAAACCTCTTGAACCGAACTCGTATAGACCAATCACGCGTTCTTAAGCTGCTTTGGATAAAATTTCACATGCATACTAAATAATAGACTTAATACATTTTTGGAAATTAATAATATCCTTACACTAGGGCAACCAGGATTTAGAAAAAAAATTCTACATTAGATAATCTACTGGTATTTGATTTACTGGGAACATATCTAAAATTGAACAAAAAGAAACTCTTTTGCGCCTTTATCGATTTATATAGAGCATTCTACAGTGTATGGAGAGTGGGACTATGGGTTAAAACTAACAAAAAATGGAGTCAAGGGTAAATTTCTGACTCTGGTTAAAAACATGTATGATAATATTAAATCGTGCATAACTCTTAACAACAATAAATCAGAATTATTTGATATCAAAAGAGGCGTGAGACAGGGTGAAAATGTATCTCCCCTTCTGTTTAGTATACGACATGGAAAAGGTTCTGCTGGATAGCGAATATGAAGGTATTCAGATAAACACAAATTATAATAATGCTGACCTGTTTATTCACTTTCCTATTATTATTATATGAAGATGAAACCGCACTATTATGTGACACGCCTTTAAAGTTATAAAAAACATTAGATACTTTCCAAGAGTATTGTAACAAATGGCAATTAAGTGTCAATTAGCAGAAAACTAAAATTGTCATAGTTGGCGGTGGTCCAGCTACAAATTGTAGACACACTTTTAATATTGGACATACCAATATAGAAATAGTGCCAGTTACCAATACCTAAGCCTGAAATTAAGCAGAAACGGAAAATATAATCTAGCTGTAAAAGAACTATCGAATAGTGCATTTAAAGCAATGTTCACCTTCCTTAAGAAAGCAAGAAATGCAGATTTGCCTTTGGACTGTATATTGAAAGCTGTTGATGTAATGTCAATGAGTGTACCCATTCTACTCTACGGATCAGAAATATGTGGATATTCATACCCAGACGGAATTGAAAATGTACACTTAAAATTAATGAAAATAGTAACTGGTCTTCGAAAATCGACACCAAACTTTATTGTATATGGGCAACTAGGCCGTAAACCAATTTCCTTACAAATCTCTAAGAGAATGATACATTTTTGGCATAAGATCAATAATCCAGGTAGTATCAATAAACTGTCATCCACCCTTTATATAATACTTAATAATGAAACTACACATGATAACTTTTAGATTAAATGGATTAATCATATCAAGGGTATACTAAAATAATTGTGGATTATCTTACGTTTTCAACAACCCTCAAAATTAGGACCGACAAGCAATTAAATCAAGTAGAAACCATATGACAATATTTCAGTACCTTTTTAAATGTGAATATTTCAGTTATCACAGATCAATGGGAATTCCTGAAAAATATCTTAAATTACCCAACCTACACACTTGCAACCAGTAAAATTAATGAGTTAAGGCCACTAACGAAATTTTTTAGAACCAGATTTAATTGTTTAGTGTAGAATAAAATAGCCTAAAACTATGTACAGTATTAAGCTATGTATATGTATGTATGTTTGTATTTATGTATGTGTGTATTTGTATATATGTATGTATGGATGGATGGATGGTTGTATGGATGTATGGATGTATGGATGTATGTATGTATGTATAATTGTATGTGTGTATGTATATAAATGTATAAATGTATATATGTATATATGTTTTCTTTTGTCATTTATGTTTAAGTAAACTAATTTTACGTACTAGTATATTATTATCACAACACTACCAATTCAATACTACATAGTATTGTGCATATACATGTGATGGCTGCAACAACCTTATACATATGATCAATTTCAAGCTACGGAAGAGTGCACGAAATCAGGGTACACATTCGGTTTGGTCTTAAAATAAAGTATGTAATTAATGCGTAGGAATTAAATGCGACCACAAGCCACTCGCATTTTTCGCATTAATATTATGCTCGCGTTAATTTCCTGATTTACAGTAGGTACTTATACACAATAATTAAAGGGACCATAATGGGGTTCGCCACCAAGAAATCCGCTAGGTGGCGCACGTACGTTACTGGTCCTACTTGATGCTAAGTCACTATTGCGGCTTCATACGAAACGGATCACCATTATATAGCCATGCTTGCATGGTAATTGCCTGTGTTTATTGACACGCTTACTTTAATATTATAGATAATTGCAGGTAATGATAATAAACCACATTTGAATAGAAGGCCAAATGTTAACTGCGAATTATGTACTGTATAATGGTCTCTGATTTCGAACAAAAGCCAGCTGGACATGTAGTGACAATAGCTACAAACAATATTGACCACCTGTTTACTAATAATTAAAACAGAAGATAATTAAATTTGTAGGTGTTCGAAATTATTAGAAAAATACGAATATTAAAAATAATCTGTGTTCATATAATTGGGGACAACCAAATTAAAGTACAAAATATGGTTGTAAATGAAATGATAAATAAATGAAGGATTTTAAAAAATTGTCATGAACAAAATGATTGTGTTTGTATTATTAGAAAATTACTATTTAAAAAAATTGGTCATATTCATATTTGTAGGGTTGTAAACAAATTATTTTCAGCAATTAATTCAGGAGTTTGACCTATTAGAGGGTAATTATATCACTGACTACACAACACAAATAAAATTGTGATACTGGTGGAAAATGGTTAATGAACACAAAATACATATCCACACCACTGATTGTTGGCATAATTTTAGATTTTCTCAATTACCTCTCATGGCTGAAAACCTTTTGCCAGCCGCCAAACATCTTGTTTGATGAAACTTCCGTCAAGGCTGCCATTTTCTCTAAAATGATAAAATGATAACAAATATAAATGCAAAATAAGGATAATAATATAAAAATAATATTATAGTTTACTGTTTTTATGTACTGATTCAAATAGCTAATATCCTGCACTCCTTTTAAATCTTCCACATGAGTAAAAGATGATGTTGGCCACTTGATTGTTCTATTCTAATACTATTCTATTGGGAAGCCTAACCCTGTTATACACATCATATTATCAGAATAATGTATCAATCTATCCCGCGACTCCGTATATGTATTGATTCAAGTGATCAAAAAAATGTCCTGGGGCAAACCATTGGTAATTATTATTTAAAAAATATATGTATGCAAATGATAGATAAAAGTCAAAATGGTAACATATGTTGTGGAAATTAATTCACATCCGTAGATTAAATCATGCTTAAGCACATGTGAATGTACATGACCCATCCCATTGTAATATTGTATTTTCCCTTGTCGGTACGTCATTCACATTCTCAGATATTATTTGCTGCACATGCGTGGAGTTGTTGCTAGCTGCCATCCAGCATACTTTCTGTGATAGCGTGAAAACTCGCAGATATAGAGAATACTCATGAAGTGCCAGTCATCGATAACAAGGTTAGGTCTTGTGATTATTAACTCTGAGAAAATTAATTTAATGAGGAGAGTAAAAAAAGTTGTGTTATCGGCAAATATCAACAATGTGGATCGACTTTGATAAATTGGTTTTGTCATGTGTGGACTGGGATTAGCTGTTGGGATTGGTCAATACCTAAAGTCATTGACTGCATTGTTATCACTGTCATTCTCAGAGAGTCTGCGTTTACATGAATATATGTGCCATCAACACAGGAAGTATGCAGAACAATAATAGCTCTATGCATGTATTCCCTTGGTGTCAATAATGTGAATTTAGCACATTCTACTACTGATTAATTTCTTCATCAAAATTAGCTAATATTTATGAGCAAAATCACTGCTACAGTGATTCTGCCCATAACTATTGGCTAATTTTGACTGTACTGTACTCTAACATGTACTGTCTTAAATTACTAGCAAATGATTTCCGACGCGACAGGTAAAACAAGAAAAAGGACGAAAACTGGTGATATTAGGAAATGAGAAAATGATCACGACAAATTCAGAAGAGAGTGTCTCCAGGTATATTTCACCCCTGGATGTCAGTTCCGAAAGTAAACAGCTTGTACACGCCACAATAATTCTCTAACACCATTCAGGAAGTTATTGAGCCAGTATCATAGTCCAGCAATATTTCATTGAATATTTATAATTAATGATGTGCTACTTATGCAGATTGTAGTGTGCAAATATATTGTATTCTGGACATCACAATAGGAACTTAATCATCATGAATACTAATTAATTAAAGTAAAAAGTTCCCGCGACGTGTTACATTCGCCGGTACTTTTTTCAATATGTCTGCGCCCATGATCTGACAGGTGCCCGTGTCGGCTGGTCGAGAAGACAACAGAAGATCAGCTGAACGGGATGGCACAAAGAACAGATGCGAGGCATACATCTTCAGGATCGAAGTTAATCGTGTATCTACAATGCTGTAAGTTTACTATTTAATCAATAACCGAAACGAAAACTGTAAAAGAAATTGGCTAACATTTTGACACTTGACTGACAGCTGTTTGTTTGGCACGATATTGTTGATATCGTTTCAGATAACAGTGCAATTATCATATGGTGAATATTCCTTCCGTAGGATTACATAATCATCTAGATATAGATAAACTAGAAACATGAGAAATGACAAAATTTGTCGTAATTGTTTTTATTGATGTCAACTAGGCCATGCTACGTACAGTCGTTTGGTTAGTTCCGAACCACTTTTTTTTACCCTCCTACTGGTTAAGTAACTATGCAATGTCAGGCTATTATTTTTAACTGGGATGGAATACACACCTCACGTTGTTGCAAAGAAATTGATATATCAATTCATACATAAGTTTAACGCTCAGAATCTGCCGAAACGCAAGTGATGTCGACGATCTAATTCCAAACCAATTTTCCAATTCCGGATTGCCTGTAGACTGAGCTAATATCTAATAGCTAATAGCTAATATAGAATATATAACCAGTCTGGCGCTCAGTGAGTGAACCGAGTGCACTGGCTTGGTTTCTATCTAGGTCAATATTATCTGCTTTAATTCTCAATCTAAAGACATTTTATTATTTGATGAAAAACAAAATCAGATTAGAACAAAATTTGCATATAATTTTGATGGATTACACCCCTATAAATATAGTAATTTTATAAATGCATGCCGCTTAGCAGATGACAAAACCACGGCTTAGATGATTGATCTGAAACTAACGTTCAACACAGCATGAATTACCACACAAACTAGCACTACTTGGATCTAACATATATTCATTATTGGCTATTAATAGTATGTATTATCTTCGGATTACTGCATTTTGAAAAATTATTGTCCCTACAAATTAGCACACTCATTAAAAAATCAACGCACGTTTTTACAACTATATTTCAGGTCGAGCAGTTTAGTCGTTGAAATAAAAGTTATAAAACAAACACAAAACTTTTATGACATTTTATTTATATTTTGTTCATGTCAAATAAATCTCTAATTTTCAAAATAGCTCATTGTAAAACGCTGTATCGTGTATTCACAATTTTATGTATGACCCAGAACTAGGCAAACAACTGTAGCAATAACATGGCCTACATGCCAACCTGCTAACATCACAACAGAAAATACATAAAAACAATAAAACGAGTTCTGACAGCTGTCAGTCCAACCATTTGACAACTCATCACTAAAACTTTGCATATGCTACCACTGTAGCCATAGGCATTATCATAAATAATGGCCTACACGTGACGATAATTAATTTTCATTTAATTAATACACAAAGAACCAATACGTAACATACTATCTACATTGTTTATTGTGGCAGATACTGAGGTAGTAACAAGAAAGCAATATAAGATTATGCAACATTGTAAAAATAGTTTATATAGGTAAATGCAAAGTGTGTAATGAATGAATACAATATTGTAACTTAACTTAAAGAAAAGTATTTAAAAGTATACTGGGTATATGATTTTTAATCATATAAATAAAAGGTAAATTGAGTAATAATGGTTATGAGAAGAATTAGTAATAATAAATAAATGAGGTAAGTTAAGTTATGTAACGAATAGAGCTGATAAATAAACTGAGCTTGCAACAACAGGAAACTATAACAATAAGTACCTAATACGAATTTAAATTGAAAAAGAAGCTGCAGTTAAAACCTAACTCCCCCCCCCCCCCAAAAAAAAGCAAGCAAAAGCCATAGAAGTATTGAAGGAAAATAAAATGAATAATAATGAGAAAACTGTAATATAACAGACCAACCTGGAAAAAAAGTGGGAGGGAGGGTGGGGAAAAACGATGGCGTGGAACTTAGACAATGAAGTTACAGAGCAGCGGGAAATTTGATACCGATGCGGTGAAGGATTGTGGGAAAGGGAAAACGGGGAAACTTGATATCGCTGCAGGTCTAGTTACACGGAGGGTTGTGAGTAGCAGACAATGCATGATAATGTAGCGGACGCTAATACAACTAAGATGATATTTACAAAACATGAACTAATGACATCGTATAATAGAAGTGAATAACGTAAACAAACACATGTCTTTGAATTTTCTCTTCGCATCAGTGATTATCACTGAATACTTTCGAGATATCTGTATCTATTTATTACACATTTTCCTTTCAGATTTTGTGACAATTGCTACCATACTTGGTACAGGTATTTTAGGTAAGTAACGTGATGAAATGACATATTTGTCGCTGTCATTTCCAAAGGAATCATGCTTGTTTGCAATTTAATTAATTTCTGCTAATCTCCAAGATCTATTTTAAGGCAATTCCATTGGAGTAACCATTGGTAATGATTAGTATACACACAGAATCACATTTGATTTATGTGTGAATAATTGAATATATGGCCATAATTTTTGTATTTGCTGGTTTACAGATTTTTCTGTGATAATTTTGGTTCAGGCAGTCGAAAATGAAAATAAATATAATTTGATATTTTGGCCAGTCGGTCGGGCCCAATATAAAAACAATGATAATTGCAGATAACGAATAGTCGGTTGACAGATTTCAATGTACTGGTTGCCAATAGCAGTAATCAATTGTTATAAATAACGTTTTTTTCATACATTTTTATCAGTAACAAATCAAATTGACTTTGACTTTGCCATCAGCTAGTTCCTGTTGGTCTTCGTTCATGTTCAAGGATCAGATGATGGTTTATATGACTTTTTCCATCACCATTTATTATTATTAATTTCTAAAGACTAGTAGATCATTGGCGGAATATAATAAACTAATTGGAAAAAAACTGGCTCAGTGGTTCCGTAAACCAGGGAATCAAATACTGTAATCAATAATTGCAATTCATAACTGATATTATTTTAAAAAGTTGATACAACTCTTCTTTTAGAATAAAATCGTGTATTAATATACTATTTTATCAATATGTGTTGGAGATGTTCTATTTGGTAGGCTAGTATTTCATAATTTAATATTGTGTGATTTGTTATCTATTTCTCATGTATTTTGATAGCGGGTGTTAAAATACTAGATTTTAAATTGTCCTTAGATGATATTCTCAACATACATTGCATATGAAATCATAGAAAAAGGATGGAGATAAAGTATTCAGTCGATAGATAGTACAAACTAGGTCACCATATGTGCATGACAATGATAAAACATTGACTGATTAACATTATAATGTTTTGTTTACTTTGTGGTGTTGGGTATTGTGGATTGTAATATCTATAATTAAATAATGTTAGTATTAATGCTACATTATAGTGGGAGAACATAATATTTTATTATAATGCTTTAATAGTGTTTTGGTAAACTGGTAGTGGCATCTGCCACTGAAAATATAAATGAGCATAACTGAGATGCAATGATTCAGAGCACATCCTGTTAGTGTGAACATTATCCACAGGCGTTGTAATTTTGTGGAAATCTGATTTATTTGTCCAGGGGTCAATTTATTTGCAGTGGACTTGGCTTTGGGTCTACCGTACATGCAATTCCCAGACCCCGGGCTTGCTTTCTGCTGAAATCATTATTGTCTGTCGCCATGCCTGTATTCAGTATTATTTTTCATTTGTCCCGAGGCCTACCAACTGTGCAATGTTATCTGCTTCTCATTGATTCGCTGCCTGAACTACAGATCAGTACCATTAATTATGAAACTAATTAGTAGTTAGATTAATCATCAGTTTCTTTATGCATCAGCCACTATGCAAGTAACTGATGATGAATCAGACTAAAATTAGTTCTGTTATATTTAATACTGTGATCCTCATGTAGCTTGGTGTGATATAAGATACACCCCATGTTGGGCGCCATTGTAACCGAGGACCGTGCCAATCTTGGGATTCGAACCTGAGTTGCTGGAATGCGAGTCAAACTCTCTACCAACTAACCCCGCTGGCCGAGACCAGTAGGAGCATCTTGTATCACAACCGGGTACATTTACATTACATATTTAGACATTATTAGATATGCTTTCATCATCTCTATTATATGGAGCCGGCTCCATGGCGGAATGGTTAGAGCATCGGCCTGGAGTGCGGAAGGTCGTGGGTTTGATCCCCAGGCTCATCATAACAAAAAACGTTAAAAGATGGTACTTGTTGTTCCCCTGCTTGGTGCTCAGCATTAAAGGGGTAAAGCAAGGACTGGTCGGCTCAGAGTCTGTATACTGTGTCTGGGTTGGGTATTCATGTTCTATCTGCGGCATGCTATACCTCCAAGTGAGCTAGCACTATACACAAAAAAACTGGTAGAAATCCAGACTAGTACAAGCAGTACATATGCTAGCCATGATGTGAGTGAACAAATCTTGAAAGTGGCTTTAAACCCAAAATCAACCAGCCAACCAACATAATAATAAAATATGAAATATTGAAAACCAATGGGATATGTGGAAAATGTAGCTGGTTACCCAATATACTTGTGTAGACACACCAAATGTACATACTTTCATGTACAAATATGTTTGACCATGAAATATGTAAACAAACCGGTGATTGTATGCCTTTAAATTCTAGTATTATAATGCCTTTACATTCTAGTATAATAATGACTTTAAATTCTAGTGTTATTAAATAATCAAGTAAAAAGTAACTAGTTGTTGTAGTAGAGAAGTATACAAAAGGATGCATTGCCACAGTACAGATTCATGCTTTACAATGTTCATGAAGAACATTCACTTAATTTTATTGGACTTCTGGCAAACTGCTCTTCACTGGAAAATGCTGAAAAACGAAAGTAGACCGAGAAGTGGCAATCTCATCCAAGGTAGATAATCCATAGGCAAACGACAGAGGGCAGTGCTGCTTCAAAATGGCTGACGAGGGAGATATTGATGGCGATGAGTAAGATTCTTTCTTTGTTTTTACCTTTATTCATTGTATATCCATACATATTACCAGCATTTATTTGTACAGATACAAGAATTTAAAGTTAATCACACCGATATGTCATCAGTTAATCAGGTTGTCATATAAACTGCTAAATAAACTGATTGTTTGGTCCACATGGTCACCTATATTCGATGTATTTAGAAACCGAGACGCATATATCGAAAAAAGGGGATCGTAGTAATAGCTAGTCACAAATCATTTAAATTTTTATAAATTTTGATATTAACAATACGCGGTATTTGTGTATGTTAGGTAAATCCACGTTTAAAAAATCAGAATCAGAATTTCCAAGCTAATTCCTTTTATATTATATTTCATCCAAGTTTAGTCAATTAGTGGCTTCTGAATAATACCTTGGAAAGGAGAAAATGCTGAAAATGCTGTCAATAGTCTAGCATTAAATTACTATTCATGTAGAATACAGGCAGATGTTAAGACTACAATATGGATGATCGTATTATTATTTAAATTCTGATTGCAGCTTCGATGATGGGCCTGATGACTTGGATGATGACGAGGCACTGGACGAACCAGAGAATGCCGAGGTACAAGCCACACAAACCTCATGAAAAATACACACTAGAATACTCTTTTTATTGTCCTTATATTTGCTGGAAATACATACTTTCAAGTAATTGTTGCAGTTTTCAAACCTTAATGTTTATAATATTATTATATTATATATTTAGGAATATAGTCAGTAATTTTTCTTCATCACTTATGTGGATGACAGTAACATAGGCAGTGTTTTCAAACCTGAATGTTTATTATAATTATTATTATTATATATTTATAATATAATAAGTTTTATATAATTATTTAGCATTACATATCCAGATATACATCCCTGCTCATGCCACTGACTGAGCTGAATATAAAATCAATAATTTTGTCATCACCTGTTGATGAAAGATTCCCCCAGCAGCATTAAGCTACAATTTTCTCACTAATGCTGAACACAACCAGTGATTAAAATCTATAGAGCTTCAGTTGTGATTACCATTGGAACACAGGAAGTATGATAAATAGAGAGTATTTAAAATAAAATAATTTGTTTCATAGGCTGGCCAGGAGCAGATGGAGATTTTAGCAAGCGACGCTCCCCGCCAAGTGGAGCCGCAGAAGAGAATCACGTCACGGTACATCACGAAGTACGAGAGAGCCCGAATACTGGGGACAAGAGCGCTCCAGATAGCGTGAGTGGTGACCTTTTGAGGCTCGAAGCCAGCTACTGATCGGGCATGCCCATTGCACTTATAGCGCTGATACTGAAACCTATACAAACTTTACGAATGAGAGTGACACTCGGAGACCTGGGTCTGAGATTACGAAACATTTTGAGTACAATTTCATGCACAAGCTCAAATTATAATTCGTAATCTCACGTCCCGGTACCGATGTTGCGAAACCTTTTGAGTACTATTTCATGCTCAAGCTCCATTTTTTTTGTAGGGATTTGCTAACAAAACCTGAGTTGAGCATGAAATCGTACTAAACAAGGCTTCGTAATCTCAATGCATGAAGAAATGTACAACAGCCTCATCAGTAATCTTTGGGTGGGAGGGGTTTGAGTTAGGGTCATGGTGGAAGGGGTTTTGCTATTGTTGTTAACCCAGGTTCAAATAGGTCTTCCACACCCCTTTTAGAAGCAATAGAATTGGGTAACATGTTTTTCATGCATCTTTTTAATTTAACAACAATTATATCTCATTACAAATTTTGTGACATAAAACAATAATTCACTGATTACAAATTTAATCATTATGTGGGTGGGAGAAAGATCTCCATGATGATATTATGCTCACTTAATTCATGCATGCTTGCCCAGAACAACTACTGATAAATGGATCCAGTATTCACAAGATTTCTCATAGCAGAATGGACATTGTGTGCATTGTGGCTAGATTGACGTTGGAGAAACCATGGAAAGATATGCGGTTTTAGTTCATCTCCTATGTTGTGTATTTTGTATTTTGTAAGAGCAGTAGCCACCTTGGCTCCAGTGTTCTGTATCCACGTTCTGTATCCACGTTCTGTATCCATGTTCTGTTGTAGGATGTGTGCGCCTGTGATGGTGGAGTTGGAAGGAGAGACAGACCCCCTGCAGATTGCTATGAAGGAACTCAAGTGAGTGTAGTATGTTGGACTTTGGGTTGAAATCCCGTCCCGGAAGCCCAGCATCAATGTTTGCAAAAGTTACATTTCCGACACAATAACAATAGGATGCACTGTCTGTACCATCACAATGCAGTTATCATCCTTGGTTTGTCAGTTCCAGCCGGTGCTTGCAGGTTTACTGCAACATTCAGCGCTACGAATATCACCCTTGAAAACTCAAAATAACAAATTTATTACCATTCAGATCTGTAGTTTTATTTTCATACGCCCGACTTAGTTATTTCAGTTATAGTCTAGTCCAAATGTTACGACATTTATCGTACAATGCATGTAGTTATGAGTAACAATGGTCATTCATGACGTGATGTAGACAGTGATTATTTGGTAATTGTCTAGGGCCGTTTGCAGTGTTAGATGCTAATCATCGTTACTCAAATAATGTAAGCTTTGGTCTACCTTTACCTCACACTTCATTAAAGCTGTTTATTCAGTTGTTGTAGTATTATATGGACTATAAATTGGTGAGATCGAGTTTCAAAGTCATCACCTGTAGTGCGATCATCAGAGCAAAATGGCAGGCACTTAATACAACAAATATTAGGGGGTCTGGAAGTCCGTATTACCCAACAAAACAATCGAGTCTACACTGATACATCGTAGTACACTTTTGTTCTCGACCAATCAGATTCCTAGAACTTTATCTGAATGGTAATGAAAAGTGATATAAATTATCTGTAGATTAGGTATAGACATTTCTAGATATTCCATACATTTTAATTTTACTTGAGAGCTTTGATAATTTAAAGATTATTTTGTACATTATTCACGTCAATGTTGGAAATTTAAGCCATTTGATACTAAATGACATGTATTATTGATATGTTTTCAGGGCTGGGAAAATCCCATTCATCATTCGACGGTATCTGCCCGATGGGAGTTATGAAGATTGGTCATTAGACGAACTAATCATGACAGAATGATTTCTTTTTTAAAAATGTTATCTCAAATACTGAACATTGATGTGTGGGGAAAAAATATATCTAGATTTGAATACATGAGCCATAAGGTGTTTACTGGTATGTACACATTTCTCCAGCAAAGGAAATGTTCGTGTACGTTCATGTCAAGAGATAGACGTTTGTATTATTCCTGTGCATCCAAAGTGAGATCTTTGTTGTTCTGTGCATCCAAAGTGAGGTCTGTGCATTGGAAGGATAAGCGAGTCTCTAGGAATACGCCAAGAAGAGAACATTCGGTCCTTCATTCAGGCTGTAAAATCTGGACAAATCCAACGACTGTCTAAAGGTTTTATTATTGTTAGATAGCACTACCAAATCAAAGCCACAGACGGGTTGGGGGCAATCTGTGTGTTGTTTCACAAAGCTCTCGTGTCCACTGTGACCATAGCCCTCACGTAGCTGCCCGATCACCATGTACAAAGAGATCACTCTGATAACACTATTGTCTGGTAGTAGATACCCCGACATGTATCTGAAAATGAGTTGATTCTGTCCTGTTTGCAGTCTTGAGGACATTACGGCATCACCATTTGTATACCTGGATTTTAGAAGAATTTCCTGAAAATTTTATGTTGGGGGTATTTTTATTATTTTGGACGGTGATTCGGCCGGTTTTTTTCTGCTTGACCAATCAGAATCACTCCTGTGGTACTGTCAAGAGGAAGAAAGTTAACTGTTGAATTAATTTCTTAAATGATGACTAACAAAATGCTTCTCTATATATATAAGAAATATGTCTGTAATACAGGTACATCAATTCATCGACTCATACAATAAAATCATTTTCATAAATATGAATTTCCTTGTTTTTCTGTGGCATGTGTTCAAAAGCTTTATATGAATTTGAAGGTGGTCTATTGCTTTGGTTAATTTACAAAATCTCCTTTTGAAACAAATTGGCATGAAAAGAATAGTGGATTTGGTCTCAAGAGTAATTTAATGTCGATTTAAAATAATTGATGTAATATCTTCACAAATGATGGAATTAGTGATTTACATCACAACAGGAATATTTCACCCATATGTGACAAGTAGAACATTGATAAATAGACAAAAATGGCAAGACAATGTATAAATAAAACTTCATAAATTTGAATTTCCTTTAAAAAGGATAAAATAATGTGTCCAGGAACGTGGGTAAATAAATGTTTGAGATTAGGCGAAGATTAAAACCCAGCACGCTGAGCTCTGCAAGTCTACACTGTCGAGCTAAATGTGTCCCAACTGCGAGGTCCTCGTCGCACCCAACTCACCAGGGTCGATCCTCGCTTTTAAAAATATAAATGCATGAAAAATGTATGACATGAGGCAGCATGATACAATATACACCCAATAAGGGAGTGAAAGCAATTACGGGCTGAACATTGTTGTAATTTATCATGGACGCCGCTATCCCATTTGGTTTTATCAGTATTTATATTGTTGCAATTTCCTCGACCCGTTGACGAACTACTTGGGAGTTCCTTGGATAAATACAACATGAAAACAGAACAAGATAATTGTATTTGTCGTACTATACATCTTTATTTTTCTTCTGCTTTTGAAAAAAGCATATTTACACTGCAGACCCACTGGCCTGCATTTCACACCAGGACACTCAACAACATATTCTTATAGGTTTCCATTCTCACAGACGCAAATTTCCTAGCAGTGTCGTAGTATTACATCAAGTAATAAATAGATAGGAAAAATAGAAATATTTATCGAAGATCCTTAAATCTTTACAAAGTTGTACAGATTTGAACTTCACACATGCTCAATGTGTATCATTCAAACTACATGTACTGTATATATGGTTGATGAGAATGTATTGGCCGTTTGGCCGTTTCCATTCCCACTGCTTTCAAACTAATGTGATCGGTACACAGGTACTTAACGTTTTTACTCTTAAGCATAAAACTTGCATATTAACCCTATCTTAAAGCAAATGACTACTAAAATGTATTTTTAGGGTATAAAGTGGTTAATATTGCTATAATCTCACCATTACGCAACAAGGGTATAAAACTAATGATATTGTCATCTGAGATGTTAGTAATTTGTGACCAGAACTATTGTAGAATTCAAACTCCCTATGACGACTAGCAACAGACAGTAAGCTTACATAATTTGTAAGCCAATAGCAAACCCTGAAAATATACATCAATCCAATGTCAAAAGTTCAAAGTACCGGTACCATAAAACATGACAAGAATTAACCAGAAGCATGTGATCCAGTGATGATCATTACTGTGATCTGGTGATGATCATTACTGTGATCTGGTGATGATCATTACCGTCATCCAGTGATGGGGAAAAAAAGAAATTGGTAGGTAACGTTAGGAAACAATAGGTAACAATAATAGTGATGAAGTATATTGTAATTTAGACAGCAATACTTCATTTACTATACAGGAATACCTACTACTGTACTAGTCATGTATTTCTGTTATTTTGTATTTTTGAGTAACTTTCATGATTTTTTTTACATATATGACGGCTTATCAGTTTAGGAGAGGAGGAAACCCACAACATCTGTAGCACTGAATGTTGCAGTAAACCTGCGAGCACCGACACTAAGTGAATGTGAGTGAGTTATTGTTTTACGTTACAGTGGGAATCTTTCACCCATACGTGACGATTAATATTGAATTATACTATAGATGGTGAGCACGGACAGACCAACGATGATAACTGCATTTCCACGGTAGACATCGCATCCTATCATGATCGCGTCAGATAGGTAACTTTTGCAAACATTGATGCCAGGCATTGATGCCAGAACATTAGGCTCCAAAGTCCAATGTTCTACCATTGCACTACCATCTGCCCAAGAGGGATTCTTGTCTGCTTGTTGAAGTTGACCTGTAAATGCCCTAATGATTCAATTATTCACGAGGATTGTTCAAGTAGGATTTATGCAAACATTACATTAGTATTGGTGTTATTATACAGTATATCAAAATTACATTATATTAATGAAAGTTTATTAACATGTAAATATATAATGTAAGAATTCATTTGAAATTATACTTGCTCTAAAAGCACCCAGAAAATTTACATACAGGTACTTGTAGAAATGAATGTTAAACCTATGCAAACATATTTATTTCACTGTTTATTACGCAATATCCAAGTATCTGTTGTCTGATAATTGAATTGATTTTTCATCAAATTTAGATTCACACCCTAGCTATGCTCTTCAGTAGTAATTTATTTTTATTAATATTTTTATAATTATAATAATTCCAGCTCTATAACTGGTGTCACATAACAAATTCCAGACTTTGACCGATTTCAGTATTCATAAATAACACACATCCTCGCATTAAAGCATACAATCACGGTTTGATGACATACTTCATGGTCAAACTTATTTTACCTGAAACAATGTTAAGTTTATTTGTCTCCACACAAGTATATTGGACAACAATCTGCATTTTCTGCATGTCCCACTGGTTTTCAATATCTTATTATTATTTCTTGTGTGTATTTTTTTTATCTTGCAATAAAAAAAACTATGACAATACACTGTATTTAAAATAGAATGTACATACTTTCAGGTAAAATACATTTGACCATGAAATATGTCAACAAACAGTGATTGTATGCTTTTAATATTAACAACTCCCCAGGTAAAAATTAAACAAAAAGACAAAGCACATCTACGCAGAATGATGGTAGGCTATTGTTTAAACAGTGTGTATAACAACTAACATAAATCAAATAAAACCTTTCTGAAAACAAAGGGAAAATGGTAGATTTGGCACAATATATTAAATGTAGTAACATATAACGAAATGATTTATTCTAAGGATGATGGTGATTATTTAATAATCAACCTGCATGTTTCCAGGAAATACACAGGCGGAAAAACAAAGGGTTGCATTGTGAAGAACTGAATACAGCCACAGTAAACAATGTTCTAGTAGTGATTATGGAGTTTAACGTCGCTGCAGGAATCTTTCACCCATTTGCGACGATTAATGTTCTAGTAACTAGAAGCAATCTTGATTTTTGTTTCAGAGAATGTTACTTTGTTGTATTGTGGAAGACTGTACCGTGGATGATAAAATATAGCTACAGAAATCTAAAGGTCACAGCGATGTCATGGAAAACCAAGAGAACATTATCTGGGCAGTTAGTGCAACAGAATTTAACTCAGACCAGCTTCTATATTGAAAAGGTTAGGGTACGTCCATATTAGAACTAAATTAATTCTGATATGTTGAAAATGGAAAAGGATGCAAGATTTCGTGTTGCTTTGACCTTGAAATTTGTGCCTGAACTTCATTAATCAAAGTTACATTTGTAATCCGGGATATATATACTGAAGGTAAAATTTAAAGCAACAATGAATATGCCATCACTTTTTACATTATTTAAAGTCACTTTAAATAATATTGTTTTGAAGAGATATGTTCATAAAGCATATTACTTATAACAATTTGCAGATGGCTTTCTTGAAAAACAACGGTTTTATCAATGCATCAATGATGTCAAGAAATGTTTTGGAGCTCAGATGGTTATACCCATTATTGAATGCAATGTATGCAATTAATGGTTAATATGTTGAACGGTTTTCCTGCAAGATGCATTACAGTGTCCTTTACTTTTTCTATAATTTTTCGCAAACTGTTTCTGCATCATGGTTTTGCTTGAAGTACACCCTACAAACAAAATAAAGCATGCTTACTTTTCACTTTAATCAAATGTACCTGTTTTAATAGTGACAAGTAACCCTCAAATATCACAGTTCTAAATGCTGTATATTGAAAATTACCTTATTCCAAGAAATATTACATTTTAAGTTATGCATCTGCCTAAAAATACTGGTGTTCCTTCAAATTTTACATTTATATATTTATCATCTAATGGAAAGTTGAATATGCACATTATTTACACTGTTTTTGACAGTTTTTTTCTAAAAATATTCCTAATTTTGCCATATATTATGTGCAAACATGTAAAATAACATAGTATTTATTAAAACTTTACCAAATTACCTTGACATAAGCAGTAATATTAATGCAATTCAAATAAATTTATGAGAACAAGCAAGTATACACATATTTCGTGTATCATGCTACTTTGCCTGACTAACAACTATGTAAATTATGGAGCTCTGACTGTGTGTGACATCATGATGTCATACTACTATTTATAGATGCTACTATATGGAAATAGTAAACAAGATGACAATTACGATCGGAAACCAGATGTGCTAAGTGACGACATTTAATATATTTTACAATTCGTAACAAGAATTGTTCTTAAAGTTGTTTCTTTTCCTTTGGTGTGTTTATCAATGAGTGAAGCGGATTACAATTTACTGACCTGTATGTATTCCTACGCATAACTTTAAAATGTTGATTCACACTTTGACAATTTCTACTTATAGAGAAGTATTTAAGCTTGTCATTAGATGATAAAGAGATTATTAACCTCGTGTCTTTCGATATTGTCTATATCCTCCATTTAGGGATAATCTATGTATTAGACTCGCTGAAGATCGTCTAATACAAAGATTACCCCTAAATGCAGGATATAGACAATATCTAAAGAGACACGGTTAATAATCTCTATGTATGCAGAAGAAAAAAAACCACGGGAAAATAGTTTTCACCTTCACCTGTTTGTTTTGATTTCATTTACACAAGCCCATCTTTTCCTTTTTTGGATTGATGTCCACTGATGAAGCAGCATGCAATCCAGTGTTGTTTTATTTTAGCTTGCTTGGTCTGTTACCAGCTAGCTTTATATCTTGGCCTGCTTTGTTCATAGTTTGGTGTTGCTCTTGAACAATGACATATCTGAAATACCATGTGCTAACCAATAGCATCCTAGCATGGTTCAGGACGCTTCATTGGCACACACACATCTAGAGAGAAACTTTCACAAACAGTTTAAAATCTGTTTCATTGGATAGGTTTTTTACACCAAATTTATCGGGAAAATTATTTCATCGGTTGGCTGTTTGCGCAAGTTTCTCTCTAGATGTGTGCCAGGGGTACCACAAGAAGTGAGTCCTGAACGGAATTAATTACCGCTGGGGTCTGAGGATGAACCAATAATGGCATTGGTCTGTTCAAATGGTCCCAGTACAATGTTAAGTATGTCTGATAGTCTTCAGTTACTGCTGTCATACACTGTAAAAACTTGTTTATGATTGAAATTAAATTGAAATAAATAAAGCCACAATTTGTCTTTGAAATGTCATCAATGTTAATAAGTTTTCCTTTTAATGGCCATTTTTCAATTGATTACCTCGAACAATATATCATATTCAGCTATTTTTTTAATATAGTCTGAGCTTCAGTTTGTTTGGGTCAAGGTGTTATTATAGGTTTTACTAGTAGGGTTTGGCCTCTGTAGGTCAGAGGTCAAGAACTTCCTCATCTATAAACAGTATGCTTAACATGTATAAGATACTGTACATTAAGGACCATCAGTTCTGTATCTATTCGTCATTGCCCCTTTACTTTATGTAAATAGGTCAAAAGTCAAGGTAAGATGAATGGGGGCAGTAGGTCAAAGGTCAAGCTAAAATGAGTGGAGGTCATATATGGCAACATTTAAAACACAATGAGCATGTTTCGCTTTATTTTTTTGCTCTGATAAAAATGTTTTTATCTCACATACTTCAATTTGATTTGAACACTGATCAAACACTGTTACACATTCACAGGATGAAAAGATTATGAAAATGCAGACATATTTCATGAAGCAAATGTAAATATATGTCACCACTTGCATTCAATTAGATATCTCATGTTGTGTGCGAGAGATCTCATGCAGTGTGTACACTATTAAAGATCTCTTGTTCTATCGAGATGGGAGAGCGGTAGCGCAGTGGTAGAACGTTGGAGTTCAGAGCCAAAGATGTGAAAATCCCGCCCCGGGAGCCCAGCATCTATGTGATAATGATAGGATGCGCTGTCTGTAGAGTGGCAATGCAGTTATCATCCTTGGTCTTCTCAGTACCAGACGTTGCAGGTTTACTGCAACATTCAGCGCTACAAATGTTACGGGTTTCCTCCTGCCATGAACTGACAAGCCGTGATATAAGTGAAAGAATCTTGAGAGCGGCTCTAAAACCCCAATTCAATAATAAATAAAGTAGAATAGAGATCTCATGGTGTGCAAGTGTCTTCAAATTGCTTACTACAGTGTGAACAATATGTAAATTCAACTGAAAAGCAGAGGCAACATTAACCGAAACAATGTAGTTCCTCGTTTATCATTGTAATTGCACCACAATATCCCAAAATAAATAGCCTCTACTAATTAACTACAGCAGTTTTCGTCATTCTTTCTTCATGTTAAATTTCATTGCCACTCGTGATAGTTTGAAAATTGTCCACATGATTCTTGTCCTTGGATTTATTCCAGTTTTTTTCTTTCAAACCTTTGTTTACAGAGACAAGGGGGGAAGGTCGCAGTTTAAACTGGCCACGCTCGAACACAGAGACGACTGCGATGATTCCGACTACTGGGCCAAGTATGCTAGCGTGTTGAGTGACAAGAAGGAGAAGGTCTGGGATGCACTCACCGATGGTCTCGACAAATACAGGTGACACATCTGAGTTAGTTGGCAGAAAATAAATATGATTAACCCTCTCCCTGCTGGAGGCAACCAGAGATGCCAAAAAGAGGCTGTGCCTGTGCCTGATCCAGCAGGGAGAGGGTTAATGTTAATGGACCCAAAATATATATCTACTGCTATTATAGCATGTAAACATGTTGGATCTAATGATCAAGTTATTCAGAGTTTGAATCCAAACATTATGCAGATGCAGGAAATGGTACAATTTTAATAAGCATGTACAGGTACACGTATGACAACCATTTGTTTGTCTGAACCAGGCGTGACTCATGAGCGTTACTGTTCAAGTATTTACTGTTCAAGTATTTACGATGTGTTTGTTTTTTTGTGTGTATTTTAAAGCTTGCTCTAGTTGTCGCATATGGGCGAAATATTCCCACTGTGACATAAAGCACAAATTCATTCATTCATTAATTTTTATCCAAGTATTTATTTAATGTTTACCTACAATATTTTTATAAGTACTTTGATATTGCATCTGTATATTTCAAGTATTTACAGTTTACTTCTTTCTTATCAAGTATTTAACATTTATACTTCATGTTGTTCAAGTATTTATTCGATGATTCTATTTGTTCAAGTATTTACACATTGCTTCAAGCTTTTACATGTTGCTTCTGTTTTTTTCAAGTATTTATGTCCTGTTTGTATAGTGAGGTCCTCAACAGCCGGTCCAGTCTCATCATGGAAACCGACGCTTTGAGACAACAGAATGCCGAATTAAGAATGCTTCTTCACCAATATGTCAACTCCAAGGTCAGTAGGATACTATGAATTGCTAATATTTGTTTTTAAAAAAAATCAAGAACGTCTGATCAATAACTGGGGTTGAGGGTAGCAGTCGTAGAAAAAAAAAAGTTCAAACCCAGTCAAGATTACGAAACATTTTAAGATTTCATGCTCAAGATCAAATTTTATATGGGAATTTGTGAATAAATCTTTGAGTTGAGTATGAAATTGTACTAAAAAAAAGGTTTGTAGTCTCGGAGCATGACATCAGTACCCTCAGAAGTTAGTTTTTCAATGTAGGCATGGGTTCTGACTATAGAGTAGTTCCTTGGTTTGTCGGTACCAGTTAGTGGCCATAGGTTTACTGCAACAGTGAATGTCATACAGTTAGTGGCCATAGGTTTACTGCAACACTGAATGTCATAGGTGTTGTAGGTTTCCTCCTGTCTTAAACTGACGAGCTACATTTGAGTGAAATAATCTGAAATAGCAGCTTCAAGCCAAGACCAAGAAATAATATAATTAAAGCACTATGCCAATTTTATACTAAATATTAAATATATATATAATATTATATTAATTTTAATTTCTTAGAAGTATGATTGATGAATGGCTGGTGGGAAGTGAGGATCAACTCAAAATGAATGCAATAATTAAATATCTAGAGTTTGAATTTGTCTCTCCATTTTGTTTTAGGTGAATGCTGAACTAGAAATCCCCCCAACTCGGGTCCTACAACTTGAGATGAACCCATAGTGAGATGAACCCATAGTGAGATGAACGCATTGTCATCCCAGTTATGTGAAACTATTTGTACAAAGTTCTACGAAATTCTTCATAGACACCTATTTCATGACATATTTCAATGTCAAGTATTATTATTACACACATGTAATAGTTGACACAAAGAATAAATTAGTTTTATCATTCCATTATGAACATTGATTTAAAAAGCTATATATTATGTATGCATATTGTTGTATTTCCCTGTTTGAAAATGGGTTACTATCATGTTTTCCGTCCAATGTTTATTAACCCCACTTTCTGCTGGATTAGGCACTGGTAATGCTCGTTAGGGCATCTCCGGTTGCCTGCAGCATGACAAGGGTTAAATGTAATTAACTATGTGTATTGTACAAAGATGCGAAGTGTTGAACTGGAACTTGAAGTGAATTGTAAATTATTTAATGTGCATGTACGAAAAAGACAAACTATACAGCATTATTGACATGTATAAAAGTAAGATCTACTTGAGATATTCTTGTGTTGTTTTGTACCTGTAGTTTGAAAGACTGGACTTTCGGGCATTGACAAGTTTTATTTTTAAATTGAAATACAATTCACCAGGGGGCTTATTCTCAAATTTTCGAAGCCCCTCTACATAAAATAATATTTGCTCAAACTATTTCATCCCAAACTACAACTATAATTTTGGCTCTAAAAGCTTCCATATTTTCTATGCTTTTTACCTATTATAGCATAATAAAATGACCTTTTTTCTCAATGTTTGTTTAGCAGTAACATAAAATTATAAATAATTTGTTTATATCAGCAAGAAAAATAGAATGTTCACTCTTGTCATAAAATATCTTTCCGACATATATACACCGATTAATCATGTATACTATTAAATTAAAGTGTTCTCAGACAGACAGGTGATACTGATGAAAGGAATGACTCGCACACGTCTCTCACACGTCTCTCACACGTCTCGCACAAGCAAAATGGCGGCTAAGAGTCTGGAGATGTGGTGGACGTCACTGTACTTGTCCTGTATGGTCTGCATTACCTCGCCAGCAAGCACAGACCACACAGTGTGCGAGACATTCCATTGACAAAATTGCACGGGTCAAAGGAATGTTACCTTAATATTACTTTTATGCCGCGTTATAAAGGTGAGGACCCCACTACCAAGTTAGCATATGGATTTGAGCTTCATCGTATGATGGTTGAGACATTATTGACAAGATTCCAAACTATCTACTGTTCCAATACAGACAAGATACAATGTATTTTTATTATATATATATTTTTTTTAAATTGGGCTTTAGAGCCGCTTTCAAGATTCTGTCACTTGTATCATGATAGGATGTAATCTCTCAACATCCTTGTCCATGTTGTAGTGTATTGTTCGTTTATCAGTACCAGCTTGTGCTCGCAGATTTAATGTAAACATTTCCACTTCCTCCTGCCATAAACTGACATGCCACATACCAGTGAAATAATTTTCAAAAATAAAAGGATCTTTTTTAAAGATACATGGAATGGTTGTGAAGCTGCCAGGTTGTCTGCATGTCAAACAAAAAGACAAATATCTATCAATCATTCAAAAGCTTTATTGCTAACGAATGAGACCTCAAGTTTGTATAAAAAAACATTTCAACAAGTCTGGTATGCGAAAGGTCCCTCCGGAAATATATGCAGATATAAAGTCGATGGCAAAGCAGATTCTACACAGACTTATATACAAAGCTAGACAATATATACACACAGATTTGCACAGAAAGCACATCAATAATATAGCTGCTCACAGGACTGTCTATGTATTGTTTTCATCACTTGAAATCATCTAATTTTACACATTTTATTCTTGACTTCATCAGTTAGTAGTATTACCTGCTCAATATATCTTGTAAATGTTAGTATTTGGACAAGAGTTGAACAATTTAAAAGTATGGCATGATTGAATCTCTTAATCATGGGCTGTTATGCAATTGTTTATCATATTAACCAACCTGTAGTATTTTATTAGTACTAGCACGAGATTACGAAAGTGTTTTTTGAGTACAATTTCGCCCTCAACTCGAGGTTTTGTTCACAAAAACCCAAATACAATTTGAGCTTGAGCATGGAATCATACTCAAAAGGATTTATAATCCTGAGATCTGGTTGTACAATAATAGTATTAGTAAACATAATAAAGCTCTTGTTTTGCAACTACTTTCACTATTGCCACATTACAATTGCATCAGCTAGTGTCTAAATAAATTGGGGTACTACACGTGTCACTTCAAACCGTGGCAACACTCAAATGAAAAATGGAATGGTTGAATATAATACAATGTATTGGTGAGTTAGAGAGGACATGGAATGGTCAGTATACTGACAAAAATGTATTTCAAACATCATGCCAATACAAGGATCGGTCTGCCAGCATTTCATCATAATGGAGTAATGGTAATTGGAATGCCCTAAAATGATATAAACATGGAAATATGACATGTCATAAATCATTGCATTTTGGAATGATGAATTGACCGATAATGACGAATATTGGCATTACCCAATATTGGCATTACCCTAGAAGATATGAATTGCTCTTGAAATCAATTGTCTTTTATGCCTAAAAATAGACAGTTATGTTCTATGATTGTGCGTCATGATGTATGAAAATGTCATGTGAAAAAAAGCATGATAATTGAGCTACATAATACATACCTACCATGAATAGATCTACACAAGCCGTGCAATTGCACATACACAACACAAAGTAATATTTACAAATGCAGTTTGCCATCCTGAAGTTAACACCTTTCGCACGTGTAAACTAAAAATATAATAAATAACATTTTATATACACGGAGGGCATAAAGTTAACTAGGATGGCAGCTTGTATAAAAACAACAATCCTTATAAAACACATATAAAATAGGTCAATGTAAAGTAGCGTAAAGACTTACGATTCACAAAATCATGCATGTCCATATTTTCTACATACACCATATACACGGATATACAAACATGACTTAAAAAGCTAAAACAAGAGTGATTTCATGACTTTGCATACATGATTTGCTAGAATTGATGTTGACAAAACAATTTGTGTATAGTATTCTGTGGATAATACAAACAAAATTAATCATATTAGTGCAGTCTATGACCTATGCAGCATCTATTGATCATGATATCGAAAACCTAAAAGCTGTTCCATATTATGGAATTTATACTGACTGAAATCTAGTAATTTGCATCTATAAAATCAGCATTAAACATTAATGTTCTCAGTTTAAGCATATTTTCTGCTATGTCACTATTTAAATGAGCAACAATAATCCAATAATTGCTTTAAAAAGAATTGCTATTAATCGAGCGGATAGCTAATAATGCAACATATGCTCGATGTCATGAAATCTAACGAGGGAAGATTACTTAGACTAATGTTTAGTACCGGCTGGTTCCTATTAGAAATAAAATATACAAACTTTAAATGCCAACAAATATGAATAATAATTTCTCTCTCTCTCTCGTTTTTTTGTGCATGATTGGTGGCAATGTTTCTGAGCTATATTTTGAGTTGGATATCATAAGTGCACTTTTCATGAGTAGTTATTGAACATTTTGTATGAAAAACAAAACATGATATTTATGAGTAACATACTCGGCATGCAAATACAATAGATGTGAGCAAAACCCATATAAATCCATTTTAATGGTAATAATTCTATATTATTAATTCTAAAGAGATGATTTGTTGTCTTGCTAATAGAATGCAATATCAGTGGATTTGAAAAACAAATTATACATCTTAAGAGTTGAAAGAAATACATTTGCCACAACCAAGGTAAATTCGGAGCATTATTTTCCATTAAATGAATAATATTAACTGGGATTCTATGAACCCACCTGCTAGTATAATTGGGAACATTTACAAATGAATACTGAAAAAGAGAAAATCTCTCCAAACTTAACAAAGAGCCCACTATCTAACACATAGATCGGGCCTAAATTGGAATGGTTCTTCATTAACACTATGTAATGTTGACATAATAATCTGGACAAGATATACACAAGATATAAAAAAATATACATCCTTCCCATAAAATATATTCATGGATCTAAAATAAAGGTTTTATTAAATGCCTTTTAAGTTCTTGCCAATGGTTCATAACTTTTTTTCTTCTCACAAATGGCTGGAATTTCATGGGAACTAAATTATGGGCATTTTTTGGGAGAGTAGTACAAGTTTATAATTTAAATGATGCGTTTACATGCTAGTATGAAAAGTTTGCCAGATGAAAAACGTCCACACATTTCATCATCTGCTCATTATTAGATTTCCAGAATGATGTATCATGATGAGTGATGTCTGTAACCATGGTAACATGCAACGACGAATAACAACGCACATTTCCTCAATGATTACCATATACATGTCTGTCTGCCTTTCTTGTGTGCATGGTAACACAAGAAAACATAAGAGCACCATATGAAATAAACCGTACAATTAAACCGTAAAAAGTGCCTAGTTCAAGAATGAAAATTGGAATCATGATAACTGAATGGAGAGAGCCAATGTGTTCAGGTAAAATGTGTAGGAATACGACCGATTTTTTGCTGCCATAGGCAATAAATACAGTTTAATTATTACTGTATGCTGTAGTGACCATAAACAGGGATTTATGTATTTTCCACAGTATTTCAATGTCACAGTAGCATGGTGGTGGAAGAAACCAGAAGCTTTGCATTTCCGAATGACCAACATGTAGTGGATGGTACTCACAAACCATGGATGATAACTGCACACTGTGTATATATATATACATTTTGTGTTATTAATTTTCCTTTTTTTCTTCAATTCAACTAAGATTACAATGATTTTTAACAAAATAACAAAGATAATATCTCTCGAATGTATAAGGATCTGAGGACTAAAGTCCACTTCTGGGTTTTGTAGTAGTCAAGGAAAGTATGTCATAATTAAGTTTCATAGCTTAACTTTTAGATTAATAACATTTTCTCCTTTCACAAAAATTTATTTAAACACACATTTATCCTCTTTCACTCCCATCAAATGATACAATATTGGAGATGAAATGTACATATTTGTTGGACTCTCTCCGTTGCATTCTGTCCATCTCAATGTTGCACATTTTCCACCATCCATACACTGAATTTCATTAAGAATAATCATCCACAACCCTTTGGAGTTTCATGACATTTCTTCAAGACCTACACATAGCACTCAAAAAGTCTTTCCCTTTCCAGAAACTGCGTTTTGTGATGATCTTGAATTATAGCAGCTTCCTGTCTACACAACCAGTAACACTTCACGTGTCAGTAAGTAATATTTCGGGACTGGTTTCGCACCCGATGGTAGTTCTCTCCCAATGGCGGTTAAATTGTGGATTCATTACTGTTGTTGTTGGCAGGCCTGGGACTGTGTTTGACATCCGGGGTTTGGATCTTGGATGAGTACTGTCCGATGAAGGATCCTTCTTCGTTGAACTTGCTAGTATCGAAGTCCCCGCCTCCATACTCCATTAGAGACTCATCATCGTCGCCCATGTCCATGTCGTCGCCGTAGTCAATGTTGGGGTTGATGCTGGACGACTTCTTGCCTGGAAACTCATCGTCACCGCTACAAAACAAACAATGGCGAGAATAATTTACACGTCTCCATTAATTTATAAAATCTATTTATTTTATATATTTATTTATTTACAGTGAACCCTCGGTATACAGCTGGTTTATTGGTCCACGAAGTACCACCCGAGTTGTTGCATACCAGCGTTATATGGAGAGATCATGTGTTACAGTTGTTCATGGCACACGTCAGCGGTGATCGCTGTCATAACAGTCACGGCTCGCAGTCAACAGTCACGCTTAGTTAAGTAGATGACTAGACATGCTTAACACTCTGAATGCTGCAGGCATATGAGGTTGCCATTTCTGTCCTTTTCATCGAGTGCTGAAGGCATATGAGGTTGCCCAAATCACGTGCAGAAAAGAACTCTTTGAATATTTGCTCAAAATAATAGATAATGGACAGGGATGGCAATAAGAATGCACTGGTCGATGGATCACTGCCTAATGAGATGTGTCATTAAAATTTGTGTATTAGGGAAGTTTAGTTTGCTCACAGTTCTAATCCAACTTTTTCAGTCGAGACGGCGGGAAATTTTACGCCATATTTTGTAAACAGAAGATTAAAGCGATCACCGACACGATGCTTCTACACTCAAATATAAAATATGCAGTC
>JAUTBT010047926.1:0-16274 GCA_032361225.1 Lepetodrilus schrolli | reverse complement strand
CTCTCTCTCTCTCTCTCTCTCTCTCTCTCTCTCTCTCTCTCTCTCTCTCTCTCTCTCTCCCTCTCTCTCTCTCCCCCCTCTCTCTCTCTCTCTCTCACACACACACAACACACATTAAGGCCACATTCTATTTGACGTCATTGGCTATTCTTTTCTACACTAACCTGTTTTCGTGGATTGTTCGGCGACTGGCCCGTATTTCTAAGGTAAGCAATACGTTCATAAGGCATGAACTTATCTCCCTTGCTTTCGGGGTCAAATTCGGGGTCACCTCGAGGAACTGGAATCTCCAAGATCTCCACTGGACACGTGCCGTCGTCAGTGTCAGATAGCTCCCTCTGGATGAGCTGACCTGATACAAAGGGCATATAACAATTGATATACTGGGCACCGTTTCATAATCTATTGTATCTACTACGAATACCCCTCTTATATATAAAGCGATATATCGTGGCGATATCGGATATATTATCATTTCGATGTATTATAGGTATCGTTCCGATATAAGTAGGTACATTTAGCTATAACTCTGGTTGGTGCCTATGGTTTATTTTTAATATGCGTCCAATAACAATGTTAACAAGTAAGGTCGTTTAAAGACGGAAAGGCTCATTTTACGGGATTATGCTAATAGAATGTACCTACATATTGCATTTTAATATTACTGTATATCATTAATGGAACATTATTACTATATCGACCATCATCGCAAATTGATGACCCATTAATATTTGTTCAATCCCTTAGGCCACATTAAAGCCTCTAAAACAGCATTTAAACTTTCACAAGCGATTTACTTTGTCATTTTCATTTACGTGATATGCATGTCGCACCATTAAATATGCAACTTTATATTCATGAACTATACATATATTGTTAATACCCCAGTGTATATATTCTTACCCGTGTTCAAAACATTCGGCTTGGCTAATTCTATTTACAGAGAAAAGTAAGCCTACATATGACTTCATTTTTACCAATAAGGTTGTCTTGCAATGATTAAATGGAATTGAGAACATTATGATCGGACACTCTTTGAAAAAAAATCTAGCTGCGATCCATCGCTCAATTCTATTTCGTATCCATTTTGGATTATACATTTTTATTAAAAAAATTAATGAGGATTGGTAATCAAGCTGTAAAGCTTATTTTTATAACATTTTTAAAGTAACCAAGACTGAGAGGTCATTGTATTCTAGGAGTGGAAGTATTTTATGACACCGGTCCACGGATCGTCACTATACTCACCAAAGAACGCATACAGAGCTGTTCTGCGGTAATTGGAGGGAAGCCCGGAGTCACCCTTAAACACGTCATTGCTGATGGCCCTGGGGTTAGGACGGTCCTGACCCGAGGGCATGTATGTGAAATCTCCGTAGCTAGTGGTCACGTTCCTGGCAAGAGGGCGGTCTGAGAATTACAAGAAAAATTGCGAATGAAAGTTTTATTCCAGGGACCATTCATTGCATGGGAATTGCAGTTTCTTTTTAAAAAAAAGAAAATTCGTTCCAAGAAAAATAAATTATGATAGAAATACAGAAGAAAGAAGCAAATTTGTTATTAAAGTGTCCAGCACATGTTAAATATAAGTTACATACAAAAGGTTTTCAGTTTTAAAGAACTTGTGCCCAGCCTAGCTAGGCTTATACGACACTGTTGTCTACATATGCATATTTAAGAAAACAATTTATTTCCCCTCCTTTCATTTTTATGTCGTAAATTGTCCCTTATATACACTATTCTATAGGGTTAGGTTGCTATTCCTACCGGAACATCATTCTTAATAATCAATATAATATTGAAATGATCTTCACATTTATGCGCGAATAGTGCTTCCTTTGTGTATTTGCTTCGCAGTGCGTCAACAAACTAATAACCAATAATAGCAAGCGTGACGAGTTGGTCAACACAGCGGATATCATGATCGCCGCAATACTAATACTAACTTCATGATCATCCACGTGCTCTCAGTGGCTCCAGGATATACAAAGGGATAAACACATACTTATATGATAGTCCAAAGAAAGTAATGTGGCACATTTGTACCTAAGATTAGAAAGATAATCACTATTTCCACCATAACTCTGCTTACCTGAGCAATGGATATCGCCATTTTATTGCCATTTAATGACGCAACGTATTTTTATGAACATTTTTAAAGGCAAGAAGCAAATATATGAGACCAATATAAGATAATTATGCAGTGGCGTATGCACCACAGACTGGATAATGAAGTTCAAGGATGAAGACACGACTGACAATTTGTCGTAAAGGTTTATAGATCGAGAGGTTACAGTCTGTAATCATACACACTGTGCGAGGTTGCACGTAATTGTAATATTTGCACGAAATAGAAACACGAATAGGGATGTAATCAAATATATTGCCAACAGAATTGTGAATATATGAGTACATATTTTAAGCGAGATCTCCAATTGATTCTTTTAGAAATTTGATTGGTCCGATAAACTTTACATTGACGCGAAATGACGTCATGCACCCAAAACTAACAATGGCTAGCATGTGTAGTTATAACAATAATGATTATAGCTATAAAGAATTCAAAGGAAATAATCGTTTAGTTCCGTATATCAACTAGTATACATTTATGCTTAGCATATCATTCTTATCTGATAACGTGCAGCTATTGTTAAGACGCGGAACTTGCATACTACTTTACATACTATTTATGATAGAAAGATCGGTTGGTACGGTAACAAGTTATTTTAAAGGTTAATTTGATACCAGTATTTCAAATCCAGTTATATAAACCTATATCTGTCACTGGTCTAGGAAGACATGTTATGTATTTTTCCTTAAAAGGTTAGAACATCAATTATTGCCGTTTAACTTAAATAATATTAATTGTATTTTAAGGGGTAAATATAACGGTTATATTATTATTATTATTATTAGAATGAAACCATAATTCTACACGACGAATTTAGCAGTACCTACGTATACACTTTGAAGTAAATCAATACTGGATGGACCATGAGTAAAAACGTTGTTATTTTTCAGAATCAAGGTTGACCAATTCCAGCAGATTAACACAAAGTCAAACTCTGACCAGTGTCCAGTTGGAACTGTCAGATGAATATTGACCCTCAGTGACCCCGGGTGATCCCTAGAGATTACATCAAGGTTAAAGAGATCAACAACTTTGGGTTTTTATTGTGGATGGAATTCCTATAAATGGATGACACTGATCTCTATACATTCCATTAATAACTTGTAACAAGGAAATCATGAAAATGACGTATCTATATATAGAAGTGAAGATCTTGACCAATCAGAGAAATCTCTCTCTCTCTCTCTCTCTCTCTCTCTCTCTCTAGCCATATTAATTTAGTCTTATTACTATATAAACTCTCTACATGCTGTAGGCAACCGGAGATGCCTTAAAGAACAGTGCCTGTGCCTAATCCAGCAGAGAGAGGGTTAACAACGGAGATTTTCCAAATGTCTACAGGCCCCAGGAACGTGCAGATGCATTGGAAGATTGGCACCAGATTCCTAAAACCGAAATCCGAAATTTTGTAGAAGCTTCCACACAAATTATTCGTCGGTGGCCCTTAATTAATTTTGTTGAGTATACATGTGTAATCGAAGATACCATCGTGTTAACACGTACCATAGCACGTGACGCTTAGACTATAGCTCCAGGCGTCACAATGAGCTCCAATTGTCCGATCGTATCGCAACAATCCATCGACATATAAATAAATACTATAAATATAATATTAGCCTAGTTACGTTGTCCTGGCCTGGGACATGGCATGTAAAGCGTAATGCGTAAGGGAACCAGTCGTCACTACGGCTACATTTGAGGTAGTTGCATTAAGCCGAACGCACACCGCAAAGACAATTGCTTAGCTAAACAAGAAACATGTTTCGCGTTCCGATAAAACGTAACTAGTTGTTACACCGTTTTCTAATTTTTAACGTATACGGCAAACAAAATAACCGAAAACATGTTTAGCTAAATAATATTGTTTGCCGTGTGCGCAAAGAAAATTGTTTAGCTAAACAAGAAAGATGTTTCGTGTTTCGATAAATGTAAAGAGCTGGTGATCGCATATGTCCTATACAATCAACGCACACGGCAAACAAAATCACCGAAAACACGTTTTTGTTTAGCTAAACACGGGGTTTTTTTTTGCTTGCCGTGTGCGTTGGGCTTTAGGCGTAAAGCTATAGGTAACCAATCGACACTACGACTAAATTTGAGGTAGTTACATACTAGATTGACAGTTTCGTACAAGAGAGACTAAGTGGATCTGCGCTTCTCAACCGATCGCGCTGCATTATCATGACATCATGACATCATTTACTAAGCTCCCTTAAAGTGAGATAATTGCCAGCCATCGAAGTTTGTGTGATCTGCATGCATCAGTGGTATATAATATCACACTGGAATATTAATAGATCCACTTGCATTTCATAAGCAAGCATTGGCTAGAGTTGTCACAATGAACATTGCACAGTCAGCGTTTTATACATGTACATATACATCATTAATATTACGACCTGATACCTATTATTTGCATGGCGTCGATGATTGATGGGTCATTGTGTTGATTGACAGACATACGTACATGCGTCCGCTTTGATAGCACGTCTAACCTTCATGCTACAAGACAGGCAATCGATTTCAACGTTTATGTATAACCTACGTTTAACTGAATAAACAATCACCTCAAACGTATACGTGCATTCAGATATCGCATATAATCCCAATTTGTCTGTATAATACTCCTAGTAGTAATGTCCACAGTGGCCCCGATGCCCAGAACAAGTGTAACTACAACTGATTGTACGTCCAAATTTTAGGAATCCGCAAAAGTGTAAGTTAATTGCATGAAACACATTTATCGCTACAAGTCTAGAATATTTGAGAATGTGATTAGCTAAAACTATTGTAGCGATACAACATTACAAGTGGTTCCATGTACGACCAGACCTACAATTGTATAGCGGGTCCCTAAAATGTGAGTTAGAATCAATTGTAGATACTATTGTTCTGTGCAAATGGGGGCAGGAACAGATAAGCAAGCCTAGAGTTCTGGAGAGAACAAGTCAGAGAGTACAGAGATGCTCCTTTCATAAAAATATCATGCCATTTATATTTACAGTATTTACTTCCACCTTCTGAGACTGTATAGTCTAATCTACTTGAGCTAATATGAGACTTTAAGATTGAAGACAAGTGCGTTCTAAATTAAATGAATTGGTTGCACAACCAAATTTGAACAGATTAATTTTATTTCATTTATAAATGTATTTATTTTTTATCGCGCGATAAACAATACAATACTATGAAAACTTTGCGGAAAATGTAACTTGTTTCCCAATATACTTGTGTAGACAAATCAAATGCACATGCTTTCGGGTAAAATACGTCTAACCATGAAATAAGCCAACAAACCGTGATTGTATGCCTTTAATCGCAATAAGAGGGCACAATGATGAACCTGGTCACACTGCAACGAAAACGATAAAGATACGCCGTTCTGCCCTTTCCGGATTCGTTGAGGATGGCTCGGCTGGCCAATCAGCGCTCACAATAGTTCGATGCCCCTGACATACCCCTCCCCCACATAATGAGATGCTAACGAATGTGACCGCTAAGGCGAAACGAAATCCGGAACTTCTTTTCCTTTTATCGTTATCGTTAACTTTGTCGTCCCATGTCTGATGTACCGAGCGCTGGATCATATATCGCTTGAACGCCTCTATCAGACTCCTATTGACATGTACATATTATAATATATTGCCGAATACAGTATCGCCACCGCCCGGGGGGCATTGGTAGTTTTCAACAATTATTTTCCGTGGATTTAGCGTAAGATTTCTTTACGTAATATTTATTCGAATTTTTTCCTTTCTATTGTAAATATTACAAGGTAATAAAAAATACCCCGCCATTCATGTAGAAATAATTAAATAACGCCGGTAACACTTCTCATTCTGGTTCAAATGTACAGCACAGAATTTGTTAGTTACTCAGATTGTAAATACTAGTATTATATATTAATTTAATATTTGACAAATGAAGAAAGAAAAAACTTTGAAGATGACGCATACCGATAGATACCTATTGATATTAATTATGATATTTTGAAAAGTGTGAACAAAATTAATGTTCAGTATTACATATACAAAAAGCAGTTTCCTTATCCTATTATGAACGATGTTTAAGTAGGTAATGACCATCTGCACAGAGGCTTATTGCACTGCTTCAATGACTAATTAATAAACGTAAATAAAGATACATTGAGAACGATAACTGAGAGAAACGTTCCGATTTTTTTTTCTCCAAACAATTCCGTTATCATCGTGATCGGGGTTACTGCCCTTTAAGTTATTCCGCTTTTAAGTATCAAAGTAACATATCTTTCCATGTAATACAAAACTACTGACAGGATAAAAAACAACTATAGGCATACGTATCAACTCTATCAGGATTAATTAGGCGTACGTCTTGCTGTTCCGTACTACATTGTGTAATGTGAGCATGGATAACTAGTTAGTATACTTACTCGCAGCGCCCACCACGGGGTTATTCAGGTTATTGAAGTAACCATCAAATCTTTGAACTGTTCCAAGGTTTTCACTCGTTACTGCTGAAAGGGAAACGAAACGAAACACGATATTAAATGTTTATTGTGGCACACGGTGGTCTAGAGGAAACTAATATCCCGGAGGTTCAGAGTTTGAGCTTAGCTCATTCCCTCAAGTAATGTGGATGTACCTGGTCGGAGATGAAATTGTGAATATTAACCTCTAGCGCCTGAAATGGCATATTGGGTTGTATACTTCCAAGGAGTTGATATTGGGTTGTATACTCCCCTTGGTCCTGAACGGTAATAATATAATGCGTGCGCATTGATCAGATTCCACGGTTCAATTAATTATTATTATTACTTTGATTGTTACTATTTTAATTACTATTTTAATTACTATTTGATTTACTATGATTACTATTATTAGTATTATTATTATTGGTGGTGATGTTGTTGTTGCTATTAGTATATTATTATTACTATTATTATTATTATTTTAGTTCGTCATTTAACTCACGTAGTTAATGGTTTGTTAGTTAAGTTCCCGACAGTCAGCAATCCATGAGGATTAACATATGTATGTGATAAATGTCAAGATATACATTTTACAGGCGTTAGCAATGAGAGGTATCTATGTTGTCAACTCGTAAATCAATTTCTGAGTTTATTATTCAATTTGCATGGAATTAATAACTTAAAAGTCAAAGGTTAACTGATAAAACAAATACATTCCCGAAAAATATCAAATGCGTATTGTTAGATTTAGATTGAAGCAGTAAAAGTCAAGTGAAAGATTTAATAAGATTTGCTTTTTTTCTTGAATTGTAGTTTAAAGGCGCTTTCAAATTAATTTCAATCAGTTGATAGTTTTGAACAGGAGCAAACATGCAACACCCTTAACGCTGAGTGTTGCAGTAAACATGCGAGCACCGGCCGGTACTGACGAACCAAGGATGATAACTGCACTGATGAAAACTGATACTAATGTATACTTGTACTCACCATTGCTAATGCATACCCGTATTAATGTATACTCTGACTAATGAATACTCTGACTAATGTATACGGGTACTAATCTATACCCGTACTAATGTATACCCAGAATAGTATACGGTATACCTGGAGTGGTAGTCAAGGAACGCTGGACTAGCATGTCGTGACCCTGGGGACCTGAGTTGTAAAGTGATCATGCTTGGCATTATTAATTTATTGAATTAATTATCACAATCATATCCACAACTATATAATTTAAATTTAATTTTTTTAAAGAAAATTTGAAACGGGGCCCGTAGCTCAGAGAGCTAGTTTAGTATTGCTTAACAACATCATTCTTTATCAAATATAAGTCCCAGAATGCCTACATGCATATGAATGTACAGTGCACTCTGGCAACACCGCCACTCGGTGGGACCAAGATAATATACCGGTTTTGAAAGAGTAGCGGTTTATTCAACTAAAGTAAAATGCATTGTCGCTGGCCCGGACTTTGAAATTATGCCGATATACGCAGATTGCCGGAGTACAAAGATGCCGGTATTGCCAGAGTGCACTGTATACAACATTTGCACAGCTTATGGTAAGAGCTAGCTATTATATATTATGATATATTCATTATATTTATACATAAATGTCCGATCTATAGGCAAATGTATATTTGTATAATAAATGAATACAATAGGGGATTGTCTAGAGAAATACGATAGAAATATCAATGATAACATGGATATTTTTAGTTAACGGTGATACTCCTCGTAAATTGTTTGATTATACAACGTGCTTCGACGTTTTAATTAGTAGATAGTTAACGTTATATATTGCCGTCAACAAAATACGGAAGCAATATGTGAACGTTCACACATCATTAATACTTCCAATGACAGTATAAACAAAAATACGGAAGCGTGCTCCTATATATAGCTGTATAGACAGGCCTACATGGTAGCTGATAGCTTAGAACTGTCGTATTTAAATTAAGTTACAGTCTCGTTGGAGTTTACACTTACCATGAAAGACGCTAAAACACATCCATATCCATAAAACGTAGTAGATTCTCTTCATCACAAGAAATCTGCGTTCCGCCATTGTCCGTTCTACGGAGATGTCACCTGTATCGAGAACCCAGGTGTGCCTCTTGTATCGCTAAATCCCCTGTTCAACGGATGACGTTGTGCTCTCGACGTCGACTCGTATATTGCCGGGAATAAACAGTACGTGCGACTAACCGCACCGGCTCCCGTTAAGTGAGCCGCCACCAGGTCACGATCGCCGGACACTCCCGAAGTCTTCCGAAGTGTGGGTTGATCCTGTAAGCGCGTCCGGTTTCCAGCTAGCGTAAAAAAAGAAAGAGGTTGATTCCATGCAAGGTCCGGATGTATTTCCCGGTATGCAGTGTTACATGGAACATACCATAAAGCGCATCTTAAGATATCCGTACGCGTATATCTGATTGATCTATAAGCTCATTGAGATCCCGGGGGAAATCCCCTAATATTTATTAGATTAATACAAGTTAATTATATTTGCTATTTCACCGTAGGCCATTTTCTTATCATTATTATACTATACTATACAAACATAAGTTATGTTCTGCATGTAATCGTCTCTTGCAGCAATTACATGAGTGGCAGTGCAATTAGTTTTATATATGATTTTATGCACGTTGCTGAGTCATTAATGTTGTATGTCTATTTAAAAGTTTAAAACTACACTATTCTGACGTATGGTGTTTATTGAAACAAATGCAAAAACAAACAAAAAACAAACTAAACAAAAACAGACAAACAACAAACAAACAAAAAAACATCCCATTGATTGTTCTACCATTGTGATGTCATGCTGCAGATATCGCTTGATCCAAGTATTTGATTGTTCAACCATTGTGATGTCATCGCTACAATTGTGATGTCGTAGCATTGCTATGATGTCACAGTAAAATCTATGATGTGCCATTTTTCTTCTTTAATGACTTATAAATGATATTTGGTGATAAATAGAATCTCACCCTCGTGTCTTGGAATATCAAATACATCAACAACCGTCGATAAAAGGTATTATATCCTTGGCACTGCCGACTCGTGTTGATATATTTGATATTCCAAGACACTTAGGTGAGATTCTCTATATATTATTATTATCGATGAGAGTCGACCTTGAATATAATATTAGTGAGATTGCATCCCATTGTTACAGGCTTCCATTGTTATGAAATGTGTGCAACTTCTGGTTATGAATGTGCTTACGGTACTCTAGGTGTATGTGTCTGTTTCAAAATCAATATTGTGTCTAAATTGAAATAACAGCTAGAGCCAAAGTTATTCTGAATGGTGCCATATTATTCTAAGAATTTGTTAAATGATTATGCGGTTTAAAAAAAATATTATTATGCATTTATGACAATATTTTGGTTACTTTTAATAGTTTTATTTATGAAACTTATATTGAAAAATATGTATTCTACCAAAGATGGTGATATGTCTGTGGTTTAATATTAAATACTTAAAAATACAACCAATGTTTAATGTGACTACTCTGAGACCATGTTCCTGAACCTATCATACATGTAACATCATCGTTAAGCCTCTGTGGTGGACATAACATTTTGGACTCTTTCTCGATCATCAAAATGTCCTCCACGAACAGCTTAATGATGTTGTTATCTATACGTTGGCTTTGGGAACATGTTACATGACCTCTAAATGATGTATATTTTTTGTATTTTGTCAGTATGACATTCGGACTGCCTATTTCCTAAAAATTAAAAACGTGTACATTAAATATTCCATTTGATAAACAGTTTATCTGAAAATTGTTTAAAGTATGTTTTGTGTCTTGAACATGTTATGACCGATACCTTAATGCATGTGGTCAACTCCAGTGATGTTTGTTGCAAGGATAGTGTGGGCTATTGATGGATGCTTCTATACATTGTATATCTTTTCCATAAATCATTTCATCATCATATTCTGTATTATCATATTCTGTATTATTACTAGAATAGATCATCATTTCCTATCTACAGTGTTCTGTCTTCATTTGTCCACCATTACCTCACTAGTTCCAATAGTGGAGTGGCTTGGTAAAAATAATGTTCACTTCCGGCAGGAAAGATGAAATTTGGCATACTTATAGGTTAAGATCAGTCGTGATGCAGGAATTTGGAAAAATGCATCTTGCCTTTTTTGGGGCACCAATTCAAAAAACAATCACATCAATATAAAATAACTCCCAAATGTAAAAAGTGCTGAGTTGATTCTAATTTAAGATCTATTGGGTCATCTTCAGCCGATAAGGGGTTAAAGAATGGTGATGTTGACCATATTTTATACATGAAACGAATTGAACAAAACCTTTTTATATGGTTGATCATTCAGGATGTTTATTATATATATATAAATAAACACTACCATATTTACATTCTGATGACATGGACAAAATTAACATTCAGTGGCAGATTCTACAAACGTAGAATTAAGATAAATCTGTAATACCGTCCACATACTATAAGTAAAAAGTTCAATCATTACATGATGCTTATACAAAGTGTTCTCTGTAGATATTGCATACAATTGGTGCAGCACATAGGAACGTGCTTTCCAGTTGGCCGCGCAGATCTCGAATGTAGCTGTACAACTATTTAACATTGCTGTACACGTCTCGAACATGGCTGTACAGATCTTTAACATGTTTATACAGATCTTAAACGTGGCTATACAAATATTTAACATTGCGGTACAGATCTTTAACATGTTTGTACAGATCTCAAATGTTGCTGTACAGATCTCAAATGTGGCTGTACAAATAGTTAACATGGCTGTACACATTTCAAACATGGCTGTACAAATCTTTAACGTGGCTATACAGACCTTTAACATAGCTGTATAAATCTCAAATGTGGCTGTACAAATCTTTAACATCGACTACAAATTTTAAACATCGCTGTATAGATCTCAAACTGGTTGTACAAATCTGAAACAAGCTGTACAATTGTGAGTATACATATATTAATATTGCACAAGTATATAACAAATATCACAGCATAGATCAATTGATCAATTTAATTGCTAAATGTACAGAGAACATTAAAATGCAAGTCTGTGCATATCATAAATGCTTTTCATTAAACATTGAATTCATAACAATGGATAATAATAACAATAGCTATAGAAAAGATTATCTTTAAATATTGATCTGTGTGTTAATAACTTAGATCGTTGTTAAAACGTAAAATATAATTCAATAAAACGACAAATGACAAAAATAAAATTAACAAGTAAGGGAAACAGGAATGTTCCATGTTTAGAATTGGAAGCAGGTCTGTTGTACACTCGGGGAAACTTAATCTTAATCTAAACTATGATAACAAAGACAATTTTAAAATAAAATAAAACTTAAATTCATTATGTTGTATCAATTCCTTGCAACTAGATCTAAAACATTAAAATATAATATTCTCAAGTGTCCATTCTTGAGTAATTCTTAACATCAAACCTGTTTTACACTTTTTCTGCACGATGAAATACCCATACAAGCCCCTTTCAAGCATATTTAAGATGTTTATTCATTCAAATCCACATTGACGCAATCACACACATGTACACACACACACACACACACACACACACACACACACACACACACACACACACACAGAGTCTACTCACAATTTGTTTTTAACACCACAAACTATCCTAGGTTTGAAACTGAACATTGAGTAGTCCTTTGGTAGGAGTTTCATATCAATACAAAAACAACTTTACTGTCCGTGATGGAGTCCAGCAAACAGTTAACCCATTATCTACTGGATTGATCATATTGATAACCTCCAGCATGAGAAAGGGTTAATGAATGCAGTTCTCATAGTGGCAGCAAATAAATGGATTTGACACATGGAATTATTTCACTGAAATCACATCAAAACATTTAATTGGCAGCAAGACAGGTTTTTCAATTTTACAGTGCTGAGGAAAGCCTTGGTTCACACCATTCATCTAGCAGAGCCAGGATTTCTACTTTAACCTTCCATCTGTTGTGGACAACTGCACATGCCAGTGTTGCTACACATCCAGTGATTAATCACAATCGCTGCAATGTAGGGCGTACCCAGTTGCTGCCAGCATGAAGAAGGCTAACAGCATTTCCTTTTAAATTTAATTATCCACGTCTATATAGGTAAATATATTCTGAGTATCATTCTGGTATATGTGGAGCTTCTATCACATCCCGTGCAAGAATAAATTGACAAATCAATATTATTTATATATGTATTCATAAAGTATAAAACTTGGCTTTGTACAGATAAATGAGATATGTGCATGTATATTAGAATAATGTTATATCCAGGACATGCATTATACTGTTTAATCAAGTAAACATACATGCACACCCATTCCTCAAGTCTGTACACTGTACATATGTATATATGCATATTTACAGCAACACTACGATCGTGTCAATTTGCTATATATTACTATATGTCACATAGTGTCTGTGATCAGAATAATTTCATCAATTTTCTAGCAGTGATGCTTTATGACCTCCTGGAAAATAAACTTCAGACTCGAACGTCCGGGAATTCATACTGCGTTGTTAAAATTTCGTAACTTCCACTTCAATCACAGCAGGATTTCCATCTTCGCCATCCTTCCAAGAAATCTTCGGAGAATCCTCGTCAAACGTGGGGTGTTCGTCGTCATCCACGGACGTTTGCGGGGAAGGGGAGGCAAGTGGTGTGGGGACTAAGTCCATGTTCTCCTGCAGTGACACAGATCGTTGTTTCGGAGTGCAGATTTCCACCTTCTCTGGCCAGGACAGTCTCTGGCGCCGGTACGAGGAGACAGAGGAGGAAGTTCCTGGACGTCGCGATCCGAATTGCCGCGCCTTCCTCCGAACAAACAAGCCATTACTGGTGCCTTCCCCTGGACTCTGAAACAGTAATAATAATGACAATAATAATAATAATAATAATAATAATATAACCAATCGGGCCGAAACATTGATAATTATTGTGGACATAGCACAGACAATAATAATAATAATATCCTATAAATATAATTTTGGTCAAATTCAATGTTGAAAATGTCTTCATAGAGCTACATATCATTACAGCAGTCAATGGATCAGTGTGCAGTTTTTCCTTCTCAGCATCCTGGGATGTATTTTTAATACATGATGGAAAGTATGTAAAAAAAAAATCTTTTTCTTTTGTGCACTCACTTTCCTTCTAAACATCCTGAGGATCATACAACCCAAACTGTTGTATTATAGATTCAATGAGAGTTCAGCTTAACAAACTCACCTCGGATACCATTTACATGAATATCCTTTAAATCATAGATATAATTTTATGTTTTCCTATAATGATGGTTATTCCATTAAATACAGTAAATTACACAAGAACATAAACTTCATCTTACTCCATTTCTGAGGTGTCTCTGCAGACAGCTGGCGTCTGTCTGCGTGGTTGCGTCCTTCATCTCGACCTTGACCTTTGACCTTGGCACGATGATGATGTCGTTCAATGCACTCTCGCTGGAGGAACTTGGTTTGGAGGACACTAGCCTCTCTATGGAACCTTTGGAAATACAAAACATGTTTGTACAGATCAGTACAAAGCATACCTATGAGGCTTTGCCGAGTAGTTACGTTACTTTTAACAATGAGTATGATAACAACTATATCAAAACGCAGGAGGGTGAGATTCTATTTATCACCCAATATCACTTGAAAAATTTGTACTGGCAAGTTAACGAAGAAGCTGATGTGCTCTGTGACATCGCTATGATGGTGATGGTGAGAATGTTGCCGAATATACTTGTGTAGACAAATCAAATGTACATACGTTCAGGTAAATACACTTTCTCTATGCTGAAGGCAACCTGGCCCCGAGGTTACAAAACATTTCGAGTATGATTTCATGCTCAAACTCAAACTTGGTATGGAGAATTGTGAACAAAACTTTGAGCAGCATGAAATTGTACTAAAAAAATAAAATTACATAATTTCGGAGACAGAACTGTCAGTTGTCAGAACCCAATCCTGACTATTTTGTGGTTAGCTCTAATACATCAATACAAGGACTACTCTACAAACCAGTGAATGGGAAACTATAGGAATTCTGGAAGTGCTATAAAATGTACAATTGGTTCAAACCTAATGGGCCAACCACATATGTGCGGACAGGCTTCAATCAAATAAAAGTAAGGGATTTTCTAAGAACTACTAACACAGTACTGCAATACACCTGTGAACATCTAGTGAGATTGCAGGTAGGCTGCAGAGTATGGATATCAACATGCTGAGATGAGAGGTTTTACTGTGGGTTGCTGCAAGCATGATTTAGAGACTACCCACCTGATGAGAGGTTTCATCGTGGGTTGCTGCAAGCATGATTTAGAGACTGCCCACCTGGGCAGAGGTTTCACTGTGGGTTTCTGTTATTATGGTTTAGAGACTACCCACTTGATGAGAGGCTTCACCGTGGGTTGCTGCAAGCATGATTTAGAGACTACCCACCTGATGAGAGGTTGCACTGTGGGTTGCTGTAAGCATGATTTAGAGACTACCCACCTGGGCAGAGGTTGCACTGTGGGTTTCTGTTATTATGGTTTAGAACTACCCACCTGATGAGAGGTTGCACTGTGGGTTGCTGTAAGCATGATTTAGGATGGCCTTCTGGCGCATGTCCATTGGTTTTTTGGCATGAGGTAGGTTTGGGGAGACAGGCAGGAGACTAGCCTCAGACAGACTTGGGACACGTACACCAACCGTGGTGAACTCTATGTGATCTACAGGAAACACCAGATAGGAACATAGTCATACTCAACAGCTACACTCCACACACAGAAATAAACACTCGGTTCTACATATAAGCCAGCTCGGAGTTTCGTATACGCACAGAATGTGCGTGCGCATGTCAAAGGTGAAAGCACATGAGCATCAACGAGGTGCTGTGGTATTAATAGTGCGTGTTTATCATCTATTTTGCACTGCAAATTTGTTACAACCACTGTAAATATATTCTGGTGGTTGTGATAAGCATTTTAATAGCATATACTACCGGTATACTAAAATGAGCTTTCACCTTTGACATATGTATGCATATTCTACACATATTTGAAACTCCGAGCTGGCTTATTTAATCCATGATAATTAGTCAATCTCTCTGATATAGTAATTCACATATAATGTCTAGTTAAATATATTACAATTCTTGAATTTGTATATTCGAGTTATGGCAGAATTTATTGTTTATTGTTCGTACTACATTTATAACTTGCTATTACTGAAATAACTTATCAAGTTCCACGTCACTAGAAATATCACACAATATGCTACGTACATCACAAAGAACTACTCACACTCTAGGTTACCAGGAGGCTAAGTACTACTACGTCACACACACATACACGCACGCACACCCATAGAGTGGCACAGTGGAGAGTGGTCCTACCTGCGACGGTGGTCAGTGGTTGGTTGTCCATGTCCACAGTGTACATGGTGGCATGTACGGCGGGGTAATATTCCACATAGCGCCAGTGCTTCTCCAGTGCCGGTCCCCAGTCGCTCTCCGGGAGACAGGCCGTCTTTATCCTCTGTAGAATGACGTCATGTTTTAATTAATGATAATGGCAGGTGGTGAAATCTCTCTCTCTCTCTCTCTCTCTCTCTCTCTCTCTCTCTCTCTCTCTCTCTCTCTCTCTCTCTCTCTCT
>JAUTBT010047915.1:0-16277 GCA_032361225.1 Lepetodrilus schrolli | reverse complement strand
CATACAAAGCAGAAAAACGTAAGTTTGAATAGATGGCTATATCTGGGGGAATTGCAGGGCTATTCGAGTGTGTTTTATCGTAAGTATCTCATAGAAATAGAAAATAAGGAGAAATAATTTTCTCCTGTATATATTTTTCATGTTATTTTGACTGACATACACTTTGTTTCATAATGTCCAGTAATATAGTCACTAACACCAATAGACTAGCAGTTTTCATAAATGACAAACGATATCTTCGATAAATATCTTAATGATTCGTCATGCTATGGCACAGTGTGGACAACAGCTGAGCATCATCTCAACGTTGGGCAGACACCGATTATCACAATGAACAAGCATCACCATGGCATATGCAAAACGTAGGTGATCACTGAATACTATTGGGAAGATCTTCACGCATGGTTATCTTCATACTAAGATATACTCGGCCAACTTCAGAGTTCGTGGTGGTGGGCTGATCGATAGTAGTTGGACCCAGTGCCATTCTGTCATCTCAGTGACGTGGGCTTTTTGTGTTGGTAATGGATTGTTTATAGACCAGACCAAAAGGTGTCAGAAAATTGGAATGTAATTTCCAAGGCTCAGTGAACGAAAGACACCCAACACCACGAACAGAATACTGCTACTTGTACATGTATTAGATTACAATAGTATGCATTGCAGGGAATGGGGAAGCTACATGGGTGCACCTCTAGCGCTGGACACCACGAGTAACTCTGTTATGGAAATACTGACAATATATGCCAAGTTGTGTATGATTACATTTATGGAACAAAGGCTATTTCATGTACACCAAGAGAAGACAATCACAAATATTGCAACATAGATGCATCGTGTAAATCCGTGTAAATCAATATCCTTGATTATATTACTAAATGAACGCATCCGAATTATGATTATGGAGTTTAACGTCGCTGCTGGAATGTGTCACCCATTTGCGACGTCTCATACAGATAGCTATGGGAATATTATATGGTCTTTCGATGTTTGGCATATCTCTGACGTTGTTTCTACTGGAAATATTCATCAATGATAGTTGAAGTTGTTCCTGCATTTACTAGATGCTCGAATAATGATGGTGCCTATATGGTATAGTGTAAATAGACAGTATGAAGAGGCAATAGAAATGTATCGATGATGTGATTTGTCATTATTTTTCTTTTATGCTATTAGCTTTATTTTAATGGTGTTATAGTTATTATGTCACTGGAAAATATGAAGCAAAATAAACAATCTCAGTCCAAATAACATAAAAAGTACACACATATTCAAATGTAGACCCATGATATTGCCAATAGTAAACATGGGATGGCGGCCATTTTGAATTCGGCATTGAATTTTATGAAGCTGTATACAATAGCTATAGTCAAAATATCACGAAAACTATAATTAGTCGCATGCACGCAGACCAGGTATATCATGTAGCAATAACGAATTTGCGATGACGGCCATTTTGATTTCAGAATGGCTGCTCTCATAGATGTATTAGAACGCTACTGGAATGTATGAAGCAGTGCACAATATCTGTCGTCAATCACGTAAACTACACAACAATACATATGTAGACCATGTATATTGCCATTAACGAATTTTGGATGTCGGACATTTTCTAAATGGTGGTCTTTACTGAACATAATCAAATAAACTATACAGTATCGAGTCAAAATGTCATATAAACTACCCAAATATACACATGTAGACCAGATATCGCAGATATATTGCCAATAATGAATATGAGATAGTAGCCATTTTTGTTTTCAAAATGGCGGCCGTCAGCAGCGTTAGTTGACGTGTCTTCGTGTCTTACATGCCTACATATATGAAAAGCTACCTATACACCAAATGTTATGCTTTTATGACAATCTCAAATACTCGGGTGTTTGTTTACTGCTTGGACAGTCCCCTTCCAGCTTAGCTGATTTCGGCAGACTGGTCCCTCCTTGGGACGCATGTGTCTCACAGCATGGAGCTAGAGAGCGTTGGCGTTGTCTGTAACGTGGCAATGCAGTTATCATCATTGTTCTGTCAGTACAAGCTGGTGTTCGCAGGTTTACTGCAATATTTCGAATTGTCCTGCTGCCCTAAACTGACAAGCCGTGATATAAGTGAAATAATATTGAAAGCGGCTCTAAACTCCAATTAAAAAAAACAATTCTGTCACCAGGCATTGTTCTGTACGTAACCATGCAGGCCCGCGTTTCACGAAAAGCTCTTACCGGTAGTCCGGGAGTAAATCGATGCTTACGGCATTTACAATTTGCTGACCTTTATGTATTCCTACGCGTACCTTTAAAATGTCGATTCACACGTTGGTGTTTTCTTCTTATAGAGAAGTATTTAAGCGTGACACTAGATGACAAAGAGATTATTAACCCCGTGTCTTCAGATATCGTCTATATCCTGCATTTAGGGATAATCTGTGTATTACTCGCTGAAGCTCGTCTAATACAGATTATCCCTAAATGCAGGATATAGACGATATCTAAAGATACTCGGTTAATAACCTCTATGTATTAGTAGTAAAATGTATTTGTTTTTGCCAATATACCTGATAATAGACCCACGGCATACCACTATGCGTATTTCATCATGGCATACCACAGTTTGAGGCACGGCATACCACTATTGATAATTCATCATAATAGCCATACTGCATACAACTACGCATTTGTCATCAGCCTATTTGTAGATCGACCACTATACATTAATACACTACCTTATCTGCAAAATGATCTTTCTAACGTATACAGAATCTCTACAACCTGCACATCGGGATAATGTTTGAAAAGACAGTACACTTACTATGATATAAAAGAACACACACAAAGCTTCAGTTTGATGTTTTAGTTGTTCGTTATACTTGTACTGTCATATCTGGACAAGTAGTTTTCAGAATCAGTGTCAGAAATAAATACCATCGCTGTCGTAAGTTTTATAATGTTTTCCTTGCCCTACGGGTCGCCAGAATCCAAATCCACCATGTTACAACTCGTAGCGCTACAATCATTCTGTGGAACAGGGGTCAGGAAGGGAAGGCCATTGCAGATCACCTTGCGACATTTGCGTCCTTGGGACAGGTTATTGAGGAATATGTGGCATTATATCTATTCTAGTTTACTATTCTGTTGCATACCGTCGAACATCTATTCTAGTTTACTAATAGAACGTGATGGGTGTAACACATACTAGTAGATAACTACTCCACTCTACTATATGGTAGCCGTACACTATAGAAGTGGTATAGAATCAACAAAATAAGGACCTGAAGATATTTTGAGGGGAAACTTCAGGGATATGGTGCCGTATATCTTCCAGTGTGTTTTCAGGTTCTTCACGAGTACCCGGAGACGTTTGTAAATTCTCAAGATAATGTTATGCTATATTTCCAACAAGGTAACCGGATTTGAATCTATTATTCAATGTACTGTACTACTATTCAATACATTAGATGTATCACCGCTTTCATAATGACGAATCGGTCGAAATTGTGATCGATTGTTATTTTGTCGTGGATTGTGACCTAAATATCAAGTGATTAACTCCCAATGGTATGAACTCATCTTATGGTTGTCATGATTGTCACTGTCAGTCAGAGCATATCAATCAATTATATGACTTGGTGTTTAAGGTCGCATTAGGCGTACCACTTTATCGTTGTTTTTAGAACAATTTCACATAAATACAATACTTGGAATGCCAGAAAAATGTCCTTCAACAATTACTGATATAGTTTAGTTTATGTACTCCAATAACTGATGTAGTCTCGTGTGTGCCCTCCATGACTGGTATAATCTGTACTCTAATAACTGATATACACATGTCGTCTCGTTTTTGTACTACAATAACATATTGTCTCTTTTGTGTACTTACAATAACAACTGAAACAATCTCTTTGGTGTACTCCAATAACTACACACACACACACACACACACACACACACACACACACACACACACACAAGCACGCACACACACACACACACATACACACACACGTAAATCAAGATCGTAATATAAAGAAATATTAAGAATATTCTAACAATTTATCTAATTCCTAAGAACCAGTTACATTAATTCCGAACGTTTACAGGAAAGCTAATAGACGCACACCTCACTGGTCAGGCTCATCTTCAACATCACAGACACACATTAATAGAGTACGACTTACCGTTATCCAGATCCGATTGTGGGGTTTATTGCTGTCGATTACAGTAAACGTCTTTCCCTCCACAGCTTCCTTGCCCGGCTGTGGCCAGCAGTCGCCTGTCTGATCGTCTGCATCCTGGGTGAGTGCGTTATATTAAAGTCCATTTGTGGCTGTAAAACTCCCATTTTATTAGATAATACACCTTTAAATGGGCGTGATGGAGAATGGGGACCTGATATGTCCCGGCTGGTGTTGTGGGGAACATGGCTGTTTCATTGGAGGTCTTTCCTACCCCACCCTACCCCTTCACCCCTACCCCTTCACTCCACCCCACACACACCCCCAGACGTGCATGCACCTTACTGTCCGGGTGTAACTTGACGATTGTGGGTGAGAATGTTGAGGCACGGGTGCTATCTTGTGCTACTTGTGGACATAATTAAGACGAGTTTGTCCATTAGTATTGGATTTCCTATGCCCGGAAAGAGACCGCCGCCATTACCGTCAGAGCGTGAGTTCATAAGTTATTCTCCGCCATTCGCAACATTACGGAATACTTAGCGCACTTTCAACGCTTCGTCGGTTTACTACTATTTTAAATGCATTGAAATACTAGCATGATATAAAAGTCTCTTTAAATGTGATGAAAATATTATACAGTAACTTCCAATTTGGAAAAAAACAAGCGTGATGACAGAATATGTCTTTTCCTGGAAAACTTTTTTTGTTGTGATTATCGTTTTACTATTATTATTGGTATTATTATTATTATTTAGTATATTTATTATTAGTATTATTATTATGAATTACTATTAATTATTATTATTTAGTATATTTGTATTATTATTGTTTATTATTAATATTATTATTATCGATCATTAGTACTTTAAAAAAAAAAAATAATAATAATAATTATTATTATTATCATCATTGTAATCATTATTATTATGATTATCATCATCATCATCATTAAACTAGTTTTATTATTAATATTAATTAAAACCTACTATTCAGAAGGGTTGCAAAGTATTAGTCATCATGTTTGTCTGGATGTTCCATGTCATTGTTGCAGTCAGTGACGCCTATTTCGACTGCCGGAGACGAGGACTGGAATGTCTGAACGGCAACTGTGACACCTTCACCGGCTCGTGCAGCTGCGCCGAGAACGCGCAGGGGAACGACTGTGGCCTCATCATAGGTAGGGAAGACAGACGGAAGGCTCGTTCAGAGCTAACGTGTGCGGCAGCCACAACGGTTAAACTCACGGTTTTCCTTTGTTTTACTGGACCGCAAAACGGTTTCCCGCGCGGTTTCAGTTCATGTCTTTCTATACAGAGCGATCCATTGCGGCGAAAACACTCGTTAGGCTTGAACGGGCCTTAAGTGGGTCACATTTAGCTAAATTATTGTAGAACTGGTTCCATAATTCCATAGTGTAGACAGTGCTTGAAATTAAAGCACTTCCATTGCTGGTTTAAATAGTATATAGGAAGTGAGCATGCAATAGGGACCATTAAAATATTTGAGATTATATTTTTGTCACCACGGTTTTTAAAAACCGGAAGCACATTCCTGGAACCTAGGAACTTAATATTCTAGACAAGTTGTTATAATTAGTCAGATTCTAGTTATATACTCCAGTCGCATTGGACATATCGAGTCAGAACACCGAAATCTCACAATACTAGTATTCCAATAATCAATTAATAAATACATCGAAGGACATGTAAGCATTTAAAGGTTTGTACCAGATTTACTGTGAGTTTATCCGTCATGCAAATGTTCAGCACATACATGCACATTTTATTACGAATGTTTTGTTAAAGTCAGTGTAGGCCTACTTGGATGAAACTACTAATGTCCACAGTTGCAGTTGGACAAACATTTGGCTGATCTTAATGGCTATTTTAGGATTACATGTAGACATTAGGATATCTAGGATATGTTTGCCAGTAGGTATAAGTGATAATCACTGGAGTTATTGATCCACGTTAAATCGGTGCCTACGATAACCATGACCAAATTTATAATGTCTCATAATCTTTTATACTGCCATTGTTTACTTAAATCAATGACATATCTTTTGATATATTGATTGGTCTTTACTATCTTAGAGAAAGTGACTACGTGTAGCGTATATTAGTGAGATGGGTTTTTAGAGGATGTTTGCGTAGATGTCAATTAATTTTAAAGGTTTCAATAGCAGCTATACTTGTTGTGGTATAATACCGACAAAGTATCATTCTTATACGTATTGGTTTCAACAATTAGTCGCAAGTGCTCGTGGGCGCGAGTGTGTGTTTGTGTTTATGTGTGTGTTTGAGTGTGTGTGTGTGTGTGTGTGTGTGTGTGTGTGTGTGTGAGAGGGAGAGAGAGAGAGAGAGTATGAGTGAGTTTATGTGTGCGCGTGTGTGAACGTGTGCGTGTGAGTGCATTTGTCTGAGAACAGTTTACGTATCTCTCCAGGCAACATCAGTTCAGATTGTCGCCAGACCTGTCTAAACGACGGCCAGTGCATCAGCGACGATGTCGGGGGCTACGGTTGCTACTGCAATGACACGTTCACTGGACCCACGTGTAAACAGAGACGAGGTGGGTGTCTGACCAACCAAGCTACTAAACCCTATCTTTCAAGTATCAGTTTGGAATTCTAACCGAAAATAAATATCTGAATGCGTCTAGCGCAATGGATGCATTAATACCATTATCAGAAAATTCCTCTCTCCAGGTCTTACCCATAAAGAACGCAAACTATACTGTGCAACGTGATGTAGAACATACTTGAAGTATAGCTATACCGTTTGTAACGCATTAGATACTGTATTATTCAATTTTGCTTAACAGTACCCGTGGGGTATTTCGCTATCTTAGCTGTGGGGAGGTCTGGGTGTATGTCGACGTTGATTGGGTGCTCCAGCACACATTCTTGACAGAACCGTGTTTTCCAGTTGCGGCGCTACCCTTATTCAAAGACGATACCGAGGATCTCGTCAGTGTAGAAATGTGCTCATACGACTAAGTTAGCGAAGTGTCCCGCGGGTAGGCCCCTACTATGAAGTAGTGGACATGATGTCCCTACCCTTAACTTCAAGTGTAACACAACATGTAACTAGGCCTACACGATAACTTCACGTGTAGCGTCACATGTAACTTCAAGCTAGATAACATTTAACTCCACAATAGCTTCATGTGTAACGCCACATAAAACTTCACGTGTAACGCCACATCTCGTGCATCCCCAGCTGAAGTGGAATGTAACGGAGAGAACATGACGGTCACGATCACGCCGTTCCCAGGGTTCCAGGGTAAGGTATACATTTCCGGTCACGCCTCTGACACAGCCTGTCAGTTGACCCGCCGCGATGACGACGGGTTTGTGGTCTACGAGAAGGTCTTCAAGCTACGGGAAGATTGTGGATCCTTCCAGAAAAACAACACTCCGGAGGTGAGGCATCCTCGATATACATACAGACTCTGTTACGGATCTGGCCATGGACTAAACTGTAAACGGGAAACCGTTGAGAGGGAGAGGGAGGGGAGGGAGGGAGGGAGATTCCAGATATATAAAATACAAATTAAAATTAATAAATAAAAATACGAAAGCATTATTGAGCAACATATAACGACATGGCATCATTTCTTTGCAGGAAGGAGATATAACCTACGGGCGTGACGTCATCGTACAGTACAATCCCGCCATCGTCAATAGACTGGACCAGCTGGTCACGGTGACCTGTGAACACCTGGCAACGATCACCACCCAGCTAGACACAGGCATGCCATCGGTCGATGTGCACGAGAGGTAGGTAATAATAATAATAATAATAATTTATTATCCCGGAGGAAATTTATTTACATCGTAAAAGGCCTCAGTACAAACATGGACAGATATAATAAATAAATAAAACAATTTTTTAATTCAACAGAACGGTTTTTAATGCATTTTTAGAGTGCACGCACGCATGTTTGTGTAATGCCCACCGCGTGGCAGAGTGCGCAGCACAATCCCCTCCGTTTGCAGACTGCTATTTGCAAGAATTCGGCCACGCGTGGCCGTGTGGCAATACATAGTGCTGCACACTTTGCCGCGCGTGGCAGAGTGCACAGCACTATTCCCTCCGTGTGCGGTGAGCATTATCGACTTCTGTAACACTGTTCCTTGGAGTCAGTTTGGAACATTATTATAATGGACACGTATTGCTAGATGGTATTTGTACATACAGGACTAACATGACTCTGGACAAGGCCGACACGACGTATAAACCTGTTCAGTTTGAGATCCAGGAGAGATCGGGATCTAAAGTGGCGCCACCTATCTACATCGGGAGAGAACTCCGCCTGTACATCTATCTCCCAGATACTGAAGGTCAGTACAAGAGAGTATATTGTTACAATACCTTATCTTATATGATTATCCCAATGTGACAGGATGAATTGAAATGGAAAACAAATGTTCACCCAATATCCTTACGGTTATTCCATAATAATATGATTTCTTTTTCTTTATATTGTTATTTTACATTTACTCTTTCTCATTGGTGAGCGTCATTCTGACAATTACTTCAGGGCACGATATTACGATTTTTGTTTAGTACGATTCAATGATCAAGCTCAAATTATATATGAGAATTTGTGAACAAAACATTGAGTTGAGCATGAAATCGTACTCAAATCAGTTTCGTAATCTCCCAATGTCCTATAAGCCGGGAGCTAAGTAGACCTACCATGCACTATGCCATATTAAAAACTCGATAAAGATACATTTGAGTATAGAAATGCACCAATGTGTTCTATAATCAAATGAGATTGTTGTACTACCAAATTTAGTACGTTAAAATATGCATAAGTTGGAATTTCAGTCGTTTCCATAGCAACATATACAAAGACGTACGCCAATTCCTACTAGTGGCCTTTGTGTTTACAGCGTAATAGCTTAATGGCGCTCGCGGATAAAAAGCTGGTTGGTCTATATTTAGAAGAGCTATGTTTAGAGTTAACTGTTGTTATATTCAGATAAGGCCCCGATTTCTTGAAACAAACTTGAGTTTGAGATTTTGCTCAGCTGAGATTTCTCCCATTGACTCAATGCTTTAACTGGAGTAAAAACTCAAACACAGGCTCAAGTTACAGCACTAAGTCAATGGGAGAAATCTCAACTGAGCAAAATCTCAAACTCAAGTTTGTTTCGAGAAATGTCGGGGTCAGATAATTATTGTCATGGGGGATGCAACGTCATATAGGGCCTACTTTTTATAGATATTTTTCTTCTTCTCATATTTTAATAGGTCTACTATGTAGAATAAAGGGAAAACATTTACCATTTACCAAAAAAATTACATGCAAAGATAATCTTTCCACTTTAAGTTCATAACCCCGTCCTCTTATTTTCAGATCTTTTGAATTGGTACGTGGGCGCACATATGTTCAGAAATCAATCAAATTTAATTATAGTCCTTGTACCGGTCTTTCAGTGTACAAGACCGTGAAGGCTGAAGACTGTACCGCCGTCAATGGACACGAGGGTTCTGATAAGTTGGAACAGAAGCTACTCGAAGCCAGGTCGGTATACCTTTAATAACACAACTAACCGCATCTACGGCTATTTCAATAAATATGCAAATAATTATAATAGTGAAGATTTGTATCGCGCAGTAAAAACATGTCTATCTGACATGCATGTGTAGGTTAGTAATGTTTAATTCTGAACGAAAGAAATGTGACGCCATCTTGCCTAGGTCATGTGATCTAACTACTCTAGCTGCGCTAGAAACTGAGTAATGTTGGAAGCTCTGAATTCTAACCTGGGAGAGATGGCATGACACATGTGTATCGGATATCCTGGAAGTTTCCTGTGCAGGACACCCAACTATATCTCGATGAGACAACGTCTGAAAGTTATGTGCCCTGCACGTGAAACATCCTACTATGATCCTTGAGACCCGTAAAAGGATCTCCGCTTCGTTGTGTATAGTAATCTCATATTATACGCTAAAATCATAGTCCATTGCACCCTTTATCAAGCTCATACTGAAGTAAGAAGTTGCCATCCATCGATGGATCAATCGATGGCGCAGCGCGATCGGTTAAGAGCGCAGATACTTCGGCATCGACGTCGCGGTATGCCATTATTTCAGGCTAGATCATACCATGATTTATTGGCTTTACATAACACTCCTTAAAAATAATGGTCCAATAATGTTTTGGATCGACACTACCACGTGGAAAAGCTTGAGGGACATTTTGAGGGGGCGTGGCTTCGTGATAGGTTAATTGGGGTTCCGGGAAGTCTGAGTGGGGGTGGTTTGTTGGGTGGAATGGCATCAATGTAGGCTACAGCTGCTAGGGGGTTAATTGTATGGTTACGTCACACGAGCGCCCTCCGTGTATAACTGGTTCCGCATCAGAGACGCGCATCTGTCAAAACATACTCAGTTCCGGTGACATATCATCTGTCTACACTACTATAGTTCTGCCTTAATCCATCATTGCTATGTTTTTTGGTTATTTCTTAGAAATAATTGTTGGGTTGAAAGTGTTTTCATATACGCCGGTAGAGTCAGTGAAAAACAATGAAGATGAACGTGTCATAATCTCTAAAATATCTAGTCTCTGGGGTTTAACTTTAATTAATTTTCCAACGGCAGCCTCCAAAATGATGGGATTTAAAAATACTGATTTGGAAAATACAAACACTTTCACTACTCTCCCAACAAGAATAGTGTATGTATGCTCGTTTTTTGTTGTTGCAGACCGTATACAGATATAGCCTCTGTGTGTAGACAGCACATATTCTAATGGGTACCTGGTTCATTCGGACCTCTTGACTAATTCTGACCTTGGCTGTGACCTGTTTACATTGCTGATTCGGACCTGCTTCTACTATTAATTCTGACAATTCTAATAATAACAACCAGGGCGTTACTTCCATCGTTTACCATGAACTAGCATTCCCATTATTCTAGTAATTGTTTTCCCTTCCAACCATGCAGCTCAATCAGCTCATAATTACGTAATATTAAGCTTGTGGAGACATTTCTGCGAAAAACGCTCGCTTTCCGGATCTTGCTTTTCATATTGTTGATGACTCATTCCTTAACTTATGAGTTTTCACTTTCATATCAGAGCAGACTTTGATGAAGTCGCATTTATGTGTCACGGAGACATGGACTAGATGGGGGAAAATAGGGACATAAAAAAATACGAAAAAATACGTATTAATTTTCAAACTGTATTAGAAATTGCATTATTTGTTCAAATATAAACATTAAACACTGTTTTATCCCTAATAAATATAACAATTGAATACCAAGTTATCTCTCTCTCTCTCTATCTATCTCTCTCTCTCTCTCTCTCTCTCTCACACACACACACACACACACACACAAACACAAACACCGCTCCTGAATTATATTACTATCAAGGATAGTCTTGCATTGTTACATTAAGCATTAGTAAGTTACATTAACTAGAACTGTATTTGTTACATTAAAAGCATACAACCACGGGTTTGTTTACATATTTCCTGGTCAAACGTATGTTTATATGAAAGTATATACATTTAATGTGTCTACACAAGTATATTGGGTAACTAGCTAAATTTTCCGCATATCCTGCTGGTGTAAAATATTTCATATTTTATTATTTTGTAAATATTTATAGTATTTGTAGCTTTATTGGAACCAATGGTCGTGAAATGCTATTTGACCGTGTTCAAGTATCCCCCTTAGTCTATTAGACGATAGAAAATTGGGATATTACATTACCAATTGATTATTTGGGTTTCACCAGAAATGTATACTGCAATAGAATTTTACCTATCCTACAGCGGTGAACATATATTTTAAGGTACAAAAGCGATTATATATATATGAATACATCACTGTACTTTGTTTTAGGATCATCAATTCTTTACGTTAATACAATATGAATTTTGTGTTTGAGTCATGTTAATAACTGCCGAATGTTCCGTTGTCCTCCATATTGTCGCTCCATAACTTAGCACTGGTCATACCATGGTATAATAAAGTTTTGTATAAACATGAAAATACAAGCCAGTAAAACATATAAATTTGGAAATTAAAAGTCCTAACGCTCTGATTGCCGATTTTACTGAAGCTCTCGCCATATTTGCATAATTTAATTGTTCTGTTATTAAAGGTCCTAGGTATTGTACGTCTCGCAGAGATAATGTCTAACATACGGCTAGCATCACATTTCCACATTTAAAGTCAGATGTAGTTCTGGGAGCAGACGATCCTCTGAACTGCATTATTTTAGACTTGTCCGGGTTTATTTGCAACTAATTATTACCGCACAGATAACACAGTAGTAAGTTGACACACAAACTGTTGAGATCTTCATTTTCAGCAAGTAAAACAATATGGTCGGCATACCCTAATTGTTACTATTAAAAAGTTTCTTAACCAATGTTCACACCATTTCCAATGGATTTAAGAGTTTAAGATATATAATGTAGCATTGGCCTTACCTATGTAATCTTAAGTATGCTAAATAATTAAATACAAAAGAAAAATAACATAATTTTAATTTATTTCTTTATATAAAGTGTACTCACATGAGTACACTGGGTATAGGAAGCTACGCCTATGGCGTAGACTAATATTAGTTTTCAGTTTCTAATATTCATATGAGTAAATTGCTTACGAAATATATTGAATACATTTACAGTTATAGACATATTATCATAGTTAATTAGAAACTATTTGCAGCTGAAAACCATCATGTTGAATGGAAGTAGTTACAAATATTTATGTACTGATGTCAAATTATTTGTTTTTCAGTTTACACAATTAATGAGAGCAAAACACCATCCAGCGAACGCATATAGCAACAATTCACACGTGTGCTTTTTAAGTTTGGCAGGTTTCGAGTCATACAGTAACAGCTATAAATAGTAGTTTTTGACGGAATTTCATAATGTAAAATACATTCACTTGGCATATATTACAGTTTGTTACAGATGGTTTCCCATGTGTAGGTATAGGACATACACATTCAGTCTGTAAATCTGTCTATAAATACAGAAAGTGTACATCCTAGATCATTTCATTGTATCCTAAATAAAATAAAATAAATAGAAATGTTTAGGGATTGTTCAAAATATCCTGTATCGTATCCGTGAACGGCGTTCTAGAATATTACAACATATGCTTGCAGTGCATCGAACGTGAAACAGCAACTTTGATGTGACGTCATCAAGTCATGTGACATACCATGAGCCAGCACGTTTGTTAGAACTCGGGACGGTATTACCTAGATCGTCCGCAGATACGTCCATTGACAACGGTGAGTAGATATGTGTGTATTCTCACGCGATATTCTGACAACACTAAACGATGGCCTACATGGTTCTTTGTTTTACACCGTGGTCTGTATCGTGCAGTGACCCGCACGTGTTTGATTCAGGACTTGCTAATGATCGTCATATTTGTTGACTGGATAGCGAAAGTAGACGTCCGTACGTTCATTTTCTGACAACGGAAAACGTATTCATATTATATCTAAATGACAATGACAATATGTTCTGGAATTTCAAGTAACCGTCTGTCATTTGTTCTGTGATAATTCTTTTTTGATCTCCCGCCGTTTTGACTGTCATCTGCATCGTTGAAAGATCGGCCGAATGATCGAGCTATCTCGGTTCGCTAACTACTTGTTTACTCTGCTATAACATTCTTAACGATGGACACTTCTGTGATTATTTTCCCGATTAGTCAACCTTGTAAAAAATACAGAATAATCAAAGTTTATTGATTTCGAGATAAATCTGCGTTCATCACTGTCGATAGTGAATGTAGGGTTACTCCCCTTGTATCCGATACTGACAATAGACATGGTGCTGGTGGAAAGATAGTGCTTTTTTACAACACTTTAGTGTTTGTAACAAAACGTTATCTGAACATAATGACAAATACATGTAAATGTGGTAAACATCATACTACTGATTTACATGATAGGAAATATGGCAAAACACTGGATGCTATATCGGATATAGACTAAAAGAACTAATAGCTGATCACTGATGGTCGACTGCAAGTGTAACTTGAGGTTATTTAGTTAGTTAATTTAGTGGTTAACGTTGCATAACGCCCCATATGCGACGAGTAACTTGAGGTACTCGAATTGTAGTTTGGCATGAAATGCATCGACACCCCAATTTCGTAGATTGTCATGGAATGTGCATTATTCTCTCGTTCAGAGAGTCTACCATCGGGGGAAATTCTAGATTTCTAAACTTAGCTTCAGGGATTCCTATCCCAGAATTCTCTGCCCACCGCACATACACAGCTGGCCCCAAACGTACTTCCTCTCTTCCTCGTCAGTCAAGGATTAGATGTAAAAAAAAGAGTCAACTTGAGCTGAGTATCACTACTCTTGCTATGTCCAGTACATGACCTTTAAACACCAATAATCATCAATATAAACACATAACAACAATCTCCTTTAGTTTATACAATCGAGTGACCGGTGTTCGAGGTATTAAGGTTCAAATCGATCTGCGCGCAATCTGTTGAAGATTGTATCAAAATTCTAATGTTAAACTTAAAGAACACTGATTCTTTTATCGCAAAACACTGCTATTGCCATGCTTAAATTTAATAATACACCGCCCCAAACGAAGTCATCACTTTGGCAGCCATGACACCGAAATAAGTAGAAGCAACATTTTAGACTATTTAGTAAGTAGAGTAGAGGACTATTTTATTGGTCACCCTCAATCATCGGATAGTGTTGTTTACATCCAAATAAAACATGTTTAGAAGGTATCTACTTGTTTCTCCCACCACATGCAAGAAAATACGGATATTTTAAAACAAAACGTAAGAAAATATTATTATTTTAGACGAGGAAGAGAGGAAGCCCTATGATTTTAGGTGAGATGACTTTACAAAATGTAGGACAATAGTGTTATTTTAGAACAAAATAAGTTCATATTATGATTGTGAATGACAGTGAAGTTATACATGTACTCAAGGATACATTATCTCAAGGATTTAAAACAAAAACAAAACTTTTTAAAAGAAAACAAATGATTGTGTTATAAACTTATAGAATAATTCGAAAATTACGATTTGAAAAAGATGGCCATGTTCGTTTTTAGGGGCAGAAATTTTAGATTTTTGGCGATTAATTTAGGTGTTTGAACTGTTAGAGGGTTCGAATTATTAGAGAAAATAAAGTAGCCTCTCTTTATAAATTAAAAATAATTAAAAGCAAGAGTATGGTATGTACTCTAACAGCAGGTTTACCAAAATGCATATTTAGTGTTTGAATTAATTTAAAGGAGGTCCTGGGGGGGTCATTTGAAATGTGCAATTTAATGGCATCTGTGGGACCCCCTGCAAATTATAGATTTGATCACCATCAGCTCTGTTTATTTTGATCGTGATTATGCAATATGTGGCAACAGGGCTAAATTTAGCGACTTAAGTTTGCATTTGGCTCCCAGTATTTCACTTATTTTAAGTGTTTCTGGAGCTGCAGGAGTCAAATGGCTCCATGGAAAACTTTGTAACTTTTAGGCCTGGGCAATGAGGAACCATACATACTAATCCGCTGTGTGGTGGCACTGTTATTCAAAGAAGTTCTGGAAGTGATCAAATAGTGGACCAGGACAGTGAAACATGAATCACTACTAATGGTCGTCGCATTTTGCTTTTCTTTGAACATTTGCTACAAATCTTTTGTTTTGGTATCGGTATATTGAGGAAAGCTAGAACTGACAAACTGGATCAGACTTGTACTTTTGGTGGAAGCGCAGTGGTAGAACATTTGGACTTTGGAGCCAAAGGTCCCAATTCAAATGTGGTTTACCACACAAAATGTCTCCACCAGGTGGCACAGGCAGGTGCATTATTGCCGTATACGAGTGATATTCTTTAGATTGACAGGTATATAATACCTATAGTACACTTCAATACGTCTTTATTGCATGGTGTTTTCACATTGATTGTTTGTGCTAAGAAAAATAAATCTCTGATAGCTGTACTTATGCAGCGAATTCCAGATTTTAGTCCCAAATGGGGTCCACAGTTGACCGCGGGGTGTGACCCAATCCGCGATGTAATGAAGGGCATTGGGGGGGGGGGGGGGGGGGGGAATGCCC